>JAHNEJ010000676.1:0-224545 GCA_022559845.1 Amorphophallus konjac | reverse complement strand
CACCTTTCAAAGGTCATTGAGTTATTCTCATCTCAAACATCTAATCACATGATCAAACGATCGAAAAGATATTAATTTCAATCTTAACTCTCGTACTCTAAAGTTTGAGATCACTAAATCTAAGTTTAACCGCTTTTGTCGTTTAGTTTTCAAAAGAGTACAAAAGGAAAATCATACGTCAAAAAATATCATATATTTATCTAGAGTTTTTTTACCTGCACAGCCCTACTAAAAGTGAATTTGCATGAATCTATATTGCATTTGTAGGTATGTATGTTTTTTAAATAAACTCACCTCATAATGTATATCTATATATAATATTTTCTCTTCTTCTTCTTTGGTCACTTTGAAGAGATTTTAACTGCGGTTTGAGAGACTGTCAGTATCGGTCATACCAATTTTATGCCGGTACGATATGATACAGTTTGTATCGCGGCGTGACATTGCCGTGCCAGAGAAACTTGGTCTACTGCTACTGAAACTCATTCTTTCGGATCACGTGTGTGCTGTGGATCGATCGTGCTAATATCTGTCAAGTACGATCTGGTACGTCTTGTAATGCACGTAAGGCACACTTGATATTTATTTTACATAAGTAAATATAAATAGAGTTTTTACATAAATATCCCTCTAACTATTGATTATGTCAAATATATCTCTTATTTGAGCATATTATCAAAACTATCCTCCACTTAGTCTTAAATGTTACAATTATACTGTAACATTGGTTTAACTTTGTTTAACTTGGGTTAAATGTGAGTTAATGAGTAAAGTTACCAACCTACCCTCGGATTATCTTATCTTTCTCTCTCTCTCTCTCTCTCTCTCTCTCTCTCTCTCTAATGGAAACCCTAATGTGGGGAGAGCAACACCGCCTGCTACGAGGTGTGGGGGAGAGGGGGGGCCAAAGATGATGGGGTGGAGTAGTAGGGAGGGCGGGAGAGAGTAGTGTTGTCAACTGTTAGGTAGGGGGAGGGGGCCGCCGGTGGTGAGGGGGTGGGGTTTGGGGGGCGGAGCAAGAAGTATAGGGGGGATGGTCGGAGGTGGGAGGGGGGCCTAGCGAGATGTTACGGTATGTGTGAGAGATATTGGTTTGTGTGAGGTCAGCACTCAATTAATCCCACATCGGATATTAGATGGGGGTAAAGGCCTAATAGTAGTGTGGTATGGGCCTCCCAAGTAACTAGTCATGTTGGGATGATACTAACCCATTACAATTTGATGTTTGAGTCCATTCGATCCATGTTCACGAGGAAACACACATAAATGTCCAAACGGTAGTAATCTGGGGGGTTCAAAGGGCACCTAAATACGGTAGTAATCTGGGGGGTTCAAAGGGCACCTAAATGTCCCTAGAGTAGACACCGGGGGCGGTGCCTCATGAAGGAGGGGAGATTTGTTATATTTTATGTGAGAGAACTTGGTTTGTGTGTGGCCCGCACTCAATTAATCCCACATCGAATATTAGATGGGGGGGTGAAGGCCAAATAGTAGTGTTGTACGGGCCTCCGGCCTCCTATTTTGGGATGGTATCAATCTATTACAAATTGGTGTAGCCCCCTCTGAGTAGGGGTGTTCATAATTTGGTTCAAACCGAAAAATCAAATCGAATCATTTGGTTCCATTCAGCTTGAAGTTGAACTCGGTTCGATTCGGTCTCATAGCGTGTGAAATAGAACCAAACCGAATAAATCAAATTTATTGTTTATATTTATATTTATTAATATTATATATTATAAATAGATTTAAAATGTTTAAATTGTTAATCACATACACGTACAAACATACAAAATATAAGTATTTTTATTTTTATTTTCTATACATACAAATCATTAAATTCATATATATTATAATAAAGTATGAAAATTCTATTTGAATGGAACCAAACTGAATTTGTTCGATTTGATTCGGTTTGATTTTATGGTGGAATTTAATTTGGTTCAGTTCAATTTGAAAAAAAATGCCCCAAAATTGAACCATGAACACTCCTACCTTCGAGTTCCAACTCGTCGTTTGTTGTTTCAATGGCTTCAGATGAACTCAGCTCAATCAATAATCTTATGCTAGACTTCTAGGGCCGCTTTGATAGCGGAGTTGTCGGGGGATGGCGGACTCAATGAGAGAGAAGACGCGATGGCTCCCGCCTCCCCCCTCACACAAAAGACGCTAACTGTGCTCGATTAGCAAATTTGAGCTCAATGCAACACCTACAATAAGAGGCCGAGGGCGTCCTACAAAGGTTCAATCAGATCGAGCAACATCTATCTACTTCGAAATCCAGATCATTCTTGGAAGAAAATTCTAGTCTGTCTCTTCCATTTAAACCCCGAGCATCCGATTTTCCTCACTACGATCGCTCGTCAAACCCCACCGCTTGGATTTATAAGGCCAATCAGTTCTTTATAGTCAATTGAATATCTGAAGTGCAAAAGATTACCACAGCTTCCTCATTACATAGGTCTCAAATCACATATTTATTGGTCTGAATATGTGAATACTCTTATAGTCCGCTTTGATCCTGTATCTCTGCTAGATGCTCATGGGATGTTAAGTAAATTGCGTCAGTCAGACTCTATTTCAGATTATCCGAGGGACTTTGAAAAATTGTCCAATTAGGTCTCTAGAATTCCAAAAGATCATCTTTTAGGAACCTTTTTAAGTGGCATTCGGGATGATATATCCTGTGAGGTTCTTTCTTTTCAGCCTAAAACCCTCGTACAGGTTATAGAGCTTAGGGTTGGCCGATTCAGTGATCCGTATCGGATTGGATTTTCCATGATTCGGTACAATACTTCTAATTTAAAGGGATTTTAACCTGACTCGAAGTGATTATGAGGAGACTCGTACTAACTTGGCCGTCTCGGTCCAACCTAGATACGGTACGATATGCTCGACTTGATGCGAGTTGCACTGAGTTGACAAATCATGACAGAGCTAGCAAGAATATAAGAAAGTAAACTTGACCTCCTCTTCCTCCGTCACCGTATCCTCCTTTGTTACCTACACCCAAACCTTCTGCTCCTCCAGTTAAGAGATTGACCAATCAACAGATCCAAGAACAAAGAACCAAAGACTTCTGCTATAACTGTGATGAAAAATGGATGAAGGGGGGGGGCATGTTTGCCAGCCCCATAAATTATTTCACATTCAGGTCTTACTAGAGGAGGATCTTGGGGTAGTAGAGTTTGATTCTGAAACCTTGGAGGACCAACCCACATTACACATGTTAACACTAGGACAATGCGTCTATTGGGTCTGATGGGCCAGAACATATTGCTTATTTTGATGAGTAATGCTCTGATGCACCGAATATGATGCATAAAGTCATGTCATAATATAACGTATATTCTCATTGCCCCCCCCCCCCCAAGGTGAAAAAGATTATTTTCTACACAAAAAAGTACGCCCCCGTCAGACCCATAGGACACTTTTTCGCGCATTAAAGATCGAGCCCGCTGACATAAAAATATTGGACTGAAATATTTTGTAATACTGAAATTTTTGTTACATAAATGAAACATTTTGATATAGAATTGAAACATTTTGTTAGGTTTCATTCTTATATAAATATGTTTCATTTCTGTAGTATTTTATCTTATAACAAATGTTACGTTCAGTATACAAAATGTTTCATTTGTACAAAATATTTTATTAGTTTATTTTTGAAGTCAAACAAAATATTTCCTTCCTATAACAAAATATTATATTTGTATACAAAATATTTAGTGCTACGAGATATTCCAATCCTGTATTTTTACGTCAGGCGGACGTAGTCTTTAATGCGCGAAAAAAAATGTGCGGTACGGGTCTGACGGGAGTGTACTTTTCTACGTAGAAAAGTGTCTTTTCACCTTTTGGAGGGTCAATAAAATGTACGTTACATTATGACATGATTTATACTTCAAATTCGGTGCACAAATCATTAATCTATTTTGATTGATAGTGGAAGCACACACAATTTCATTGCTTCCTCAGTGGTGACTGAAGTGGACCTCCGAGTACAGAAATTGGAAGGAGTTTATGTCAAGTTGGCTTATGGGTGCAGTTAGCCTGTGTTGTATTTGTCCTCAAGTAACGTTGTGTATACAGAATTTCCTGATCAATGTGGACTTGTTGCTGTTACCCTTAGAAGAGTTTGATGTGGTTTTAGGGCTTATTGACTTAGGACTCTGGGTGACATAATTTGAAATTTGAAACTATGATTATTAAGATCTCTTCAAATGGCTCTATGCACACCTTTCTCAGCTATCACAGATGATCAAGTACAGTTACTTCTGAAGATAAATTACATAAAGGCATTAAAGGGTTCATGTCCATATATGTTTACAATTGTGTTCGTTAATAGATCCAGTTGTCAACAATGATATGGCTCCCTCACACCCACCTGCCTTACAGTCCATTTTTTTATAAATACCAGCCATTTTTCAGGAACCCAAAGGGTTGCCACCACCTAGACCCTGGGATCACAAAATACCTCTCATCGATGAAACCAAACCAGTTTATGTTCCACCTCATAGGCATTCCCCTCGTCACAAAACCACCTTTGAGCATCAGGTGAGAGAATTAATGGGCACTAAGTTTTTGTGAAAATGCGTATAAATGTTCGGGAGGTAGCGACCTAGGAGGGCCCAAAGGGTGCCTAAACGTCCACAGAGTAGGCATTGGGGGCGGTGCCTCGTGGACGGGGGGAGATTTGTTACGGTCGATGTGAGAGATTTTGGCTTATGTGAGGCTAACACTCAGTTAATTCTACATCGGATATTAGTTGGCGAGTGTAGACTTATAGTAGTGTGATATGGGCCTCTCAAGTGACTAGTCATTTTGAGATGGTGCCAACCCATTATACCAGAACATCAAGGAGAGGGGGGAGGGGGGGAGCTCGTCGTAGGTGGGAGGGAGAGTGGGGGAGGAGGGAGAGGGTGGCTAGCTAGAGGAGGGTGGGGGCGAAGCATAAGGGAGAGGAGGGGCTGGCCTGAGGTGGGAAGGGGTGGGGGGGCATCTCCTCCCTCCTTGCTCCTCCTCGGTTGTCTGTTCTCATCGTCTCCATTGTTGGTCCACCATGGCCACCAGACATTGCCGACTGTGCAACAGCAACAACGCTGTCGGTCCTTGCCCAGGCTTGTGTGGAGGAACCCAGACGTCGCCCTTGCCTCCAACACCTATCCTTGGCCCCGCCAGGGCAGTGACGATGAGGATGCCCCCAAGCTCGAGTGCTGCTTGCCATCTCCTGTTGCTCGCCCTCCCCGTCAGGATGATCATGCCGATGAGGGGAATAAGGAGGGCACCATCACCACTGTCGACGGTGTGCAAGCCCCAAATCTCAAGCGCTTATCGATTCCCACTGCTAGGCCACCTAGAGAGGATAAAAGAGCATCATCGTCACAATCGCAGGTGAGGAAGCCCATGACGGCAGGGATGGTGCCAACTACAATCCCCTTGGCGGAGTAAGAGGGGGATCCTTCTTCTCCCTCATCACGTGAGATTACGACACCGTGCCAGTAAGGGTATTTTAGATATTTCACTACATCTAACAGTATTAGATGGTATATTCTATGGAATATTCGTCTCCCATCGATTGCAGTAAATCGTAGGGATATGACCATGACATTTAAGACTAAATAGAGGATATTCTTAATACTATGTTCAAACGAGAGATATATTCATTATAACTGTTATATAGAGAGATATTTATGTAAAAAATATACATATTAATACAAGCTATTTTTTTATACAAATTCAATTTCAACCGAGATATTTATGGTAGAAAAATCTATTCCTATATGAATATGTTTACGTGATTTTATTTGTGGACATAATGAAACCATCCGGTCATCTGCACTACGGGCCCCGCCACCGTTCCCAACACTCTGTTAAGTCCCCCAACCACCCCTTTCGACGCACCTACCCATCTGTCTCTCTCTCGATAAAATCCGCCAGCCCACCCGGCTGCTCTTTGTTCTTCCATCCATAACCCCTCCTCGTACTCCCCTCGCTTTGAGATCTCAGCCACTGTCCCCCCCCTCGTCCGGATCGCCTCCGTGTGCCTCCTCTTCGTTCCTGCAGCGTGCAGAGGGGGAGGTGGAAAGATGGCAGCGTAGACGGCGGCAATGGCGCGGTCTTCGCGCTGGCAGACGTGTCCAAGCACAACACCGCGCAGGACTGCTGGATCGTCATCGACGGCAAGGTATCTGGATCCCTTCTCGTCCCCATCCCTTCCCTCCCCACCCCTGCCCCATCTGGGTTCTGCTCTGTTCCTTGTCCCGTGGAATCTTGTGCTTCGTGGGCAGGTGCCGTGTTTGTATCCTCGGTCTGCATGCCTTGGTTGTTGCATACTGCGTATCTTGTATGGATCTGTCCCTCTCTCTCTGGATTCAGAGTTCACGATGCGGTTCCTGATTAATGGGGTGGAGAATCGTGTGGGTAGATCGTGGTTGGAGCGGGAATAGGACGAACAGGATGCGGGGCGTACGCTTTGAATTCGATCTGCTGGTAAAATGGGAAGGAAAGGAAATGTTTTTTTATTTGAAGCGAGAAAGGAAAGAAAAGTGGTTCCAACGAGTACACTAGGATCACTGTTATACTTGTCACCCATAAAGCTCTGTCTTCTCCCTTGTTCCCATGGGAAAGATGGCCATACGCTGGTGAGCTGATTCGGGAGGTCAGAGAGGAATCTTCCTAGTTGTTTGAATAGTTTATTGAAAAACCAATCTAATCATAGCAAATACACCCTCCCCCATGGCAGTGATTAGCTGTTGAAATTAACTTCGTTGAGACTCAAATTGACGTAGCCAAATCTGCTCCATTGACTTTGATGTTTTAGAGGCATCAATTATAAGGGAATATATTTGACTTTCCTACACTATTTTTGTGACAACTTCCCTTTGTCTCCTAGCCCTTTTCAACCGCGATCAAAAATCTCAGCATAACCTTTTGTCACACCTCCACTTGGTACGTTGATCGAATTCTGAAAATTATATTCTTCCCTTGAAGTCCTTTGTCTCTCCTTCATGCCTTTTTAGTGAATGACTTGTCTTAAACGAGAAAGATGAGAGACGCCTCACCTATGCCCGTATGCTTGGGACATGTTATCCCACTTGGGCTCGTTGTTGACGTCTATCCCAGGTCAAAGTTGATGATTTGCCGTTTCGTCCACCGTCCTTCCATTGAAAAGTCAACCTTTTGCTACGTGACGTTTGACTTCCACAATTCGCTAGTTTGTAATTTTCAGATTGAAATGCCTTGCCCTCTTGAAATGATTTGCATGTTTCTAGACTTACAATAATCACATCTTGGAGATCTTTGTTACCCATTGAAGTGCTCCCTCATTCTCCCCTATCTTCTGTCCCATTTAAGCTCAAACATAGCATTTTCCCACCCACTTGTGTGCTCTGGCAGTCTGGCTTGGCACATCAGATGTGCAAGGTGCACATTCTATGTTTCCCTCATGCATCTATTGCTCTTCTTTTTTGTTATGAACTAATTTTTTGCTATTAGCAGTGGTTTTATTCACAAAGGCCATGTTTGTGATTTACATCTACTATTTTGGTTCATTTTTCATTAGTAAAATTTACTCATTGAAGATGATTTTGTGTTCTAATGTGATTCACAAACAATATTAGAATTTATTTTCACAGATATGACCTACCATTCAGAGTGGCCACCATATGGTAGTGGAGCCATCAGATCAGCAGGGCAGTGTTGGTTGAACAAGAAAATGGACACAAGCAGGCTGCAAAACAGCCTTACGACAAACTAATTTTGACAGTTATAGATTCTAACATGGGTTTCGAGACAGACCTACCTTTACTTTTGCATTACTTTTAATTTGGTGGGCTTGTGATGGGAAAATAGACACTTTCACCACTTATTCCTTCTTAATTAGAATCTTTCTTGTCTAAAATCATCCTAAACAGATTTCAACCTCTACAATTTTGTTTTTCATACCACAAGTTATACCCATCTGATTCAAGAAGCTAAAATGATCCTCCCCCCATGCCATCTAATTTCCAAATTGAAGACCCCTTATCCCTAATCTTATTGGATCTACTTCTCTTACATGCCAACTCTTCCACTGGTCGTCTAGTTATTAGCTCTTTGTTCCTCATGTTCCAAATGCCTACTGATCTTTCCTGGCGACTTATGACGTAGGGTCTCCAACGTTCCCCTGCAATACCATCCTAAGACTCTGCTTTTGCTGTTGCTATTGGCATAATCTTGTACAACGTGCACAACTATAGTTTTTAGATATCATTGCATATTTTTTATTTTTTAATGGGAATCCACATTGAAAATTCTGGGGATTGGTTCAACTTTATTTGTTTTTTGTCATCCTACATGGTTTGGTGATGGAGCATCCATTTCAAGTCAGAGGAACTTTTATGTTCTTTCTGGTGAGAGCTTTCAGTGTGTTTTTTAACATTGGTGCATAAGTAACAGAAGTCGATTATGGCTTACATTGAGCCTCACTGTAGTGTTGCGGAGATATTTACCAAATCTTATGATAACTGCTCATGGATGGAGGTTAAACCATCATTTACTTGTTTGTTGAAGAGCTTTGTGTCTAAGGATGCTCTGAACTGAAAACATCGCAGACCTCTCTTCGAACTCCTTGTTAGCTTTCATACATTCTGGAATTTGAAGCTTCAAAAGGTGATGTTGACCAGAAACTTTGGTTTGAAGCTAATTAATGGTTTATACCCCTTCCATTTCATGAAATTCTTAAACCATGGATTCTGAACACTGACCGGAATTATCTACTTTAATAATGATTTGGGTTCCTTGATTCTCATTGGGGTTGGGTTGGCAAGCATGGTTCAGCGCCTCTCCCCCCCCCTCCAATCCACCCATCAGTGCACGTGCACGGGCACAATCACATCTTTGTCAACCCAACTTTTGGGGGCAATGAGAGGAGCACTTTTGCTACATATCATATAATATGAGCACTACACCAGGGAGGTGTTGGAGCATTTCGAGTTTAAAATCACAAATGGATCCTGCCACAAAGGGTAAAGAAGGAATCTTCCAGTGATACATTTTAGACCTGCTGTTAGAAGAAAATGATTTATGCAGAACAGTATGTGGCTGCCTTACCTTATAAATGAATCACCCTTTTCTTCATGTATAGCAATAAAGAAACTGAGATTTGGAATTCACCACGGAGAGAATTCAATATCAGGGAAGACAATTGTTGGGAGGGTGATCTAAATCAATCCTTTAAATTTACTTGATTGCCTTGTATCATCCCAGCTGGGTCATTAATACAGTTCCTCTGTTTTTGTTTTTCTATTTACGAGCTGTACGGTTGTCTAGATCAGATGACGTCTAAGGGAGTTCTATTGTGATTTTGATAGGCCTATGCGGAGAAGTATATATCATTATCATCATTTCATCAGCCCTCTTCAACATGGTGTTAGGTACCTGGTGAAGGGACCTATAGATGGGAGAAGTCTGAGAGGATATTTTAGTAGTCCCATGAAGCCAATAAGTGGGCACTACTTTTGTTGTTTAGTGTAAGATCTTACATCTAGGGAGCAAACCTTGAGATTAATAATCTACACCCAAAGAAATATTCAGACGAAGAACTGCAACCAAGTTGAATTTTCTCTAGAAGTCATCCTCATGCTTGCCCTTTTTATTTAATTGATTTGTGCCCACATAGTTCCTAATGGTTATCTGTTGGCTCAGGTGTATGATGTTACTAAATTTTTAGAAGACCATCCTGGTGGAGATGAGGTGTTGTTGTCAGCTACAGGTAACCCAATTTGAGGCAGTTTGGTTCGGTCTTTGCAGTCAGTCTGATAACTGCAACCTATGAAAAACTGGCAGCAATTCATGGATGCAATTCTCACCCTGACCTTCGCAGGGAAGGATGCAACGGATGACTTTGAAGATGTCGGCCACAGTACCACTGCAAGGGCAATGATGGACGAATATTATGTTGGGGAAATCGACACAGGAACAATCCCCACGAGGACCAAATATACCCCACCTAAACAGCCATCCTATAACCAGGACAAGACCTCTGATTTTGTGATTAAGCTGCTCCAGTTCCTTGTTCCCTTGGCAATACTGGGCTTGGCCGTTGGTGTTAGGTTCTACACCAAAGCGGCGTAGAGGTGCCCTTCAAGATTGGAGTGCATGGTCAGAATAAGCTTTTAGTAGAAAAAATTGTTGTGACTAATATTCTTGGGCTGTCTTTCGCTGAGGAACTTGTTTATGGGTACTGTTTGTTTTTCCCATTTGGGATTTTATTGTTAGTTTTTGTTAGAATAGTCTCGTATTGAAAACGTGTTAAAATATAATATGTTTATAATAGTGGTGTCCTCTCCACTCAACATCTTAAGATTTTAAGTTAGAAGACCCGATCCAATAAACTTCAATATAATATCAGAGCATTTTGGCTACCACCTCCCCTGGTTCTTCTCTCTTGGCTCATCTTCTTATGCTTCCTGTTGCACTCGCCTCTTGCCTCTGTTTTTTTTTTCTCCCACCATGGCCGGTGAAAGCATCTCAGTTGCCTCCACCCCCACCTCCTCATCCATGATGCTGCCTCCATCTAACATTCTCCACTACCTCCCCTTGAAACTCACCGCCGGCAACTATTTGCTTTGGCGTGGCCAACTCCTCCCAATCTTGCGCACCTGGGCATTGTAGATGAAACGTGGCACTTCTTCTGTCACAGATTTCTTTCGACGAGTCAAATCTCTGGTCGACGCACTCCAGGCGATTGGTGATCCTCTCTACACCCCTGCCATCATCATGCATCCCCTCGCCGGCCTCGGCCCCTCTTTTCATTCATTCATTCCTTCCATTACCACTCGCTTAGATGACTTTTCCCTTGAAGATTTACATAGCATGTTAATCTCTCATGAGTCATGAGATAATTGGTTACAACATCATGCCTCGCTTTCTTCTGGGTCAGGAATCTGACCAGTGCTCTTGATCATCTCATGGAGGAAACCTCCTTTTAATTCATTAAGTTCCTGGACTGGGCATGGATTCTTGTTGGATTTTGCAACTTCAACTGTTTTTCTTTTTTTTCTTTCAACCGATTGCTCTCCCGAAAACTCGTTCTTTTCACAGCGTCAGGCGCGTAGTTTATTGTGGTAATATTTAAGCTAGTGGAAGTCGCCTTCGCTGCCACGCTGAAATAGTCCACAAGAATGAGAGTTCTACGTTTAGTTTGGGCTCTAGGATGTCATATCATTTAGGCCCAGTTTGAAGAAAAACGGGCAGGGGTAAGATATTCGAGTCCAGGGGGCTCAAATACTTTACCCGGGGGCTGTGTGTGAGATGTGAGAGTGGGGTCTGCCGTTTCTCTTTTATGGGTTAAGAAATCTTATTCTATTTTATTCTAATATCAAAGGGACCTTTAGAGATTTTTGCATATATATATACACGTATCTTGTAAATTTTGATTTTGTCAAATATACTTTTTATCAGAGCATATTATCATAAATATCTTCAAAATATAGATAATATTACGATTATGTCTTTGCGGCGTAACTCTAGTGTATTTAACCCGAGTTAAGTGTGAGTTAAAGAGTAAGATATATATATGTATATATATATATATATGTAAAATTTGATTTTGTCAAATATATCTTAGATCTAACCATCGTAGATGACATATTTTACGAATATTCTCTTCTGTCGACGGTAGTAAATTAAAGGGCTATAATTATAACATTTTGATTGAAATAAAAGAGATTCATGGTAATATGTTCAGACGAAGAATATATTTGATAAAATTAAACTTTACGAGAATATATATGTAAAAATATCTATCATTTATTGGATAGTCATGACCATAAAGTATGTTAAGAAATCCTATGGTTTGTCGGACTCATGTCAGGAGAAAATACAACAAATTAACGGATATAGGAATGTTTAAGATTTTCTTTCACGCAAGATTTGTAATACCGATTCAATATGCATTTATCAGATCGTATCAGCCGTAGGGCGATATGGCTGACACGTGGTACACAATCGATACAATACTTGTATTTATTTTAATATCATATGTTTTATTTTATGTTCAATAAATTACAATGGCTAAGTGGTGTTTCTTTCTCGGAGTTGATCTGGGATTGAATCGTAGTAGAAGTATACGATTTTTTAAAATTTTTATTTTTTATTTAAAGAATGGGCCAAAATATAACACCGGTAGCAAACACGTTGCTCCCAAATCAACTAACATATCATTGATTTTAACATATAATTTATTACGATAAATATTAATTATATAGTTGATATATTACGATATAATATCATACCAGTAATATATCGATACGGTCGATACGATTAGACGGTCAAACCCTGCTTTCATATGCCCTTCAAATCTTGCGTCCTCGAAATATCATGCCGTCCATGCCCCTCCTGAAATTAACGGTACCACAATGTCCCTGTGGTGTCTTCTTCACAAGAATATTGTGACTTTATTAAAATAATTTATCATCATTGTGATCTTTAATAAAAGTATATACTCATCGAGCGAGAGAGAGAACGGAAAGATGGAGGCATCAATAAGCTTCCTCCGAGAGAGAGTGGCTGAGGTGGGGCATTGGATGAGCAACTGTCCTTGGCTGATAAAGGGCATTTGGGTCCATCTCTTCCCCTCCCATCATCCACTAGATCTTGGTGAGTTAGTCATCTGGAAAAGTAACGAATTTTCTTTAAAATGTCTGGGAAATAGACTTCAGTCGAGTAAAGTCGCTCTCAAATATTGCTCCATCACAAACAGAGCAACTCAAAAGAAAAAACAATAACCCCCTTTGCAAGCACCCTATTCATATGATATCGTCTGATATTGGATTGGTCGGTTAGAAAAATCCAAACGCAACAAAAAAAGGAACGGCCTTAATGGGCCAGTTTTCGTCGGCCCATTTTTTCAATTTCTGCTATTTTATTTTTTAAGCCCCTCTTTGACAGACTGATAGGGTGTTTATTTATCATTACATTTAATCCCATTTACCTTGATAATTAAACGAGATTAACTATTCTTTTGTTTCACTTATTTTGATTGTGCTGAGACATAAGAATTGAGTTAACTCTATATATTAAATTACATGTTTATGCCACATCAATTTTATTATAATTTTTTAATAAATAATGTCTCAAATAAATATTAAGATAAATATCAAATTATTATTATTATTGTATTCATTTTAATAAATGAATAAGATTGTGAGAGAGAGAGAGGAGCGACCACTAAATATCACATTGCAATAATAATAATAATAATAAAATGATTATTATTTTATTTTTAATAAATAAATGAGAGGGAAAACAGAGAGGAAAGAGATACCAAAACCTTATTATAATAATTATCATTTTAATAAAATTATTATTATTTTATTTATTTTAATAAATAAATAAGAGAGAGAGAGACCTAGAGAGTGAGAGGGCAAATAGACATAAATAGTCAACTTGTTTCTTCTAATAATATGTTCCAGTCAATCGAGAGAGAACTCTAGTTTTAACCGGGATAATTTTTTTAACATGCCAAAGCAAAAATAATAAAAAAATTATCACAGAGATAATTGGGGGATAACTCCGTATCAAAAAGAGGCTTAAATGCAGAAGCGTAAATCGAACGGATCGAATGGACATCTTCCATAAATGACTACCTATAATTTTTTTTCATACTTACACCACAACTGCTGCAGCAAGAGAGAGAGAGAGAGAGAGAGAGAGACGCATCACAAGGGAGTAACAAACATGCATATATATATATATATATATATATATATATATGTATATATATAAAGAAGAATCAGAAGGTTCATACAAAGAGTTGATATCGACAGACGAAGGCTTGATTTCGTGTGGATGTACATGCTAATCGTGGAGTGAAACACATGTTTTCTTATTACCTGACGTCCAATCATAGCTGATCGAGACCTAGAATCTGGCTCAAATGGTGAGTTCCATTTTGAAGCACGTTGACTTCATCTGGGGAAGCGGCGATCCTCTTCCTCAGTAATGACTCCACCATGATACACTTCCTCTTTCTCCCACCCCTCGGTCTGGCCCGGAACTGCTCATCAACTTCCAAGAAGTCACCCTGTCATACGTAACAAACCAGAGCATTGTGAGAGGAAAACTCTCAGCGAGGCCCAAACATGGAGATGCACATAGGAGAGCAATTGCTGAAACCATAAAAACGTGGAAACAAGAACACTACTAAGCAAAAAAAAACAGACTAACAAGGAAAACAATGAATAAACATACAATATCAGGAAGGCAGTCCAAATCTACTTGTCACATATTGGAGAAGAAGTACGCATATAACACAGCAAACTTACTTGGACAAAAGTGTGATCACCACATTTCTCATGATTATCTCTCACGTGCTTGTAGGGAAATTTCAGTCCACATCCAGAGATACGACATTTAAATGGCCGAAGTTCAAGATGAACTACCTTCACATGCTTGTTCAGGTTTGATTTCTGTGCATTATTACTAAAAACAAGTGAGGAGCAAAAGACAATACGGTGGTGAAATCAGGCTTATACCTGAAGCCACAGGTCTGAAGATAAAAAACCAACTGCACTTTGCAGAGTGCAAACTGTAGACTTGCTCCATAAATCATGTAGAAAGACTTGAGAGAGTAGAGAGTAAAGAGTATGGAGGAATACCTTACTAAATGTGTGAAGGCAACCATGAAAAGAACACTTTATCCTCTCGGTGACACCTTGTTCTTCATGGGCACGTAGATGCCGCTTGAAGTTTTTCCTAAGCTGTCGGGTGCCGCACGTTGGACATTGAACGTGTTGATGACAAGACTGTACATGGGCCTTGAGGCACTCTTCATTGGTGAAATGTTTCATACAGCCAGGTTCACCGCAAATGACCTCCACATAATCTAATTTCACTGTAGTGAATAAATCAAGTCAATAAAACATAAAGCACAAGGAGAAAAAAAATAAAAAAAAGCATTGATCTGCCATTATGCAACAGAATTATTTTTCCACAGAAATAGGGAAAAATGGTCCGACCTCAAACACTAAGGGGACTATTGAAGAAGTAGAGAAATATCATGAATGAAATGCACATGGCCTTCTGTTCCTGGTTACTCATTAAGCTCCTGTTTCTTTTAGGTGTAGACTCACGATAATCCTTCCAACTATGAAAATTTTACATTAAATTAAAGCATAACCATACAACAATGAACAGTGGGTATGGTCTAGGAAATTAGAAATAAACTAGTTTAGAGACAAGCAGAAAGAAAAATAATCCAAAATAGCAGCAGCATACCATGGGAATCCTGATGCGTCCTTAATTTCGATGGAAATCTAAATGCCTTTCCACATCCGATTTCTGGACAAATATATTTCTTCTCGCTACGAACATCACGAGGAGATTCTTTATCATGAAATTCCTTTACATGCCTCTGCATGTTGCCCTGGAAAAAAAACTGCCGATTGCAATCCTTAACAGGGCACACAAAGAGTTTGCCCTGGTGTTGGAGTACATGACGAGTTAAATGGTCTTTTCGTCTGTAACTGTGATGGCAGTCGTCCACAGGGCAGGCAAATGGCCTCTACAAAAGTTAAAGAAACAGTAATTAGTATACAAAACTTGAACATTAGAGCACGTTTTATCGCAACAGTCAGAGGCACACTTTAGCCACTACTGAGAATTGATAATGTTACAGAAGACTGTAGAACGAGCAAGACAATGACTCGAGAAGAAAACAGATGCATAGGAAAGCAGGTAGCTGTTCCTTGAATTTTTCTTCCCAAGCTTCTATTATAAGAATATACAATCTCCGTTAGGAGGCATGTTAATTTTTATTATTTTGCTTCCATCTGGATATGCCACTGAGAAACGAATTTAATTCAACTAGTAAAAACTTCTACTGTTGCTTTACACAAGTTCATGATGCTGAATAAGCACATTAAGTGGAGAGAAATCTTGATGCAAACCTGGTTTGCAACAAGTGCTGCAAACCGAATTGGCCATGTCAGTATGACCTGACATGGACGGGGCCCATGGGGGGCAGAAAGACATAGTTTGATAAGTGATAACTATTGCTTAAAGTTGTGCAGATAAAAAAATGTCATACACCAAAAAAACATCTGGAATTCAGCTTCATGCCCAAACCACATATACAAGCATAAATTCACAGCAGAACAGTTGTCCACAAACCTGAGAATAAGCACAGCGTGAAAGAGGCTCTCTTGATGGATCTTCACAGGAGGTCCCCCATCCTGATACTAATCCATTCAAGATCAGGCATGTAGCCTCTCGCATTTTGGAGTTCTGTACATGGGATCCAATGCTTCACGCCACATAATGAGGGTTTTTAAAAAGTTTTTCACCCCCTAAAAACCCTTAACCTGCAAAATTATTTCCTTTAGACCAAGAGAATGTCAAAGATATGAACGCATAAATACATAAACATTTACTTCAGACGAAGAGAACAGCTACGGATAACAACAAACAATATATGTGCCTAAGTGTAAGTCTTGTGACAGTGTAAGTGAAAGAAAATAAAAAAGATGTTGGAGCAAAGATGAAAATCTGAAAATTCTATGCTCCAGTAGACAGAAAAATAGCAAGAAAACTATGGTAGAATATATATGAAACTTAGATGGACACTTTGTCCTTTTGCCCTTTTCTCTCCCTTGCTCAGAAACCAAGCTAAACCTATGTCAACTAATGCCATGCAGATTCGCAACACCAGACACAAAACCCAGTGACGATGATACAAGGAACTTAATACCAAAACATTGACCCAGAAAAATGGAAAAAAGCAAAGAAGCAAAGCAGCAAGCGAAACAGAGGAAACGGTAAAACATAAATAACATTGATAAGTTCCGAGCCAGAACGGCTAGAGAGATCAAACAAAACGTTTGTATACATAAGCACGCGGATGCAGCAAGAAGAAGAAAAAACTGAGACAAGGCAACGTGACGACCTCGACAGAATGGCCCTGCATGTGCTGCCTCAGATAAGCGGGCTTGCGGAAGATGGCGCCGCACTCCTCGCAGGTGTACCGGCGCGGACTCTTCTCAGCCACCTCCTCATCAACTCTCGCATCTCCGACCTCGTCCTGCAATTAGGGACAACAAAAGCACCAACAGAACAAAGACAGATCAGCCATCGATCCCATCCGAGATACGGCGCCGCTGCCATCCGATGAGGCCGTGGGCATCTTTTAACAACCGCAGAAGCGGAGAAGACTAAGGATTTGGGATCGATCAAAGCGAGGGGCGGAAGGATCGATGTCGCCGAACCTGGTGGTGGGAGAGGACGTGGGAGGCGATCAGGGACTTCTTCGACCGGCAGATGCCACAGAACTCGCAGTAGTACCTCCGGACGTCCCTCGGAGACGGCGAGCTCTCTCCCACCGCCCCGCCGCCACCGCCGTCCTTGTTCGCCTCCTCCACCTCGATCTCCTCCGCCGCCGGCTTCCCCATCACGGGTTCGATCGGCATCCGGTGGAAGGGGAGAAGGCGATCGCGGCGATCGAGCACTAGAGCTTTTGGGTGGGGAGGCGAGGGGGTTCGCGGCGGACAGCGCACTCTAGAAGTTAGGGATAGCGTGGGGGCTGGTAAATAGTGACCGCAAGATGTTGTCGACGTGTCGAAATCGGACAGTGCGTATGACTGCGTCGTCAGAGCGCTAAGACGCCAACGGAAACGCTTTCCCGAGATGGGAATTACCGACGGATTCTGAAAATCTGATTTTGAGACTGGAGAGAAACTGATTTTGGATTTTCGGGAACTGATTATGTCGGTTCAAAATAAACTATTTTTTATACATAAATTAAGAGTAGAGTCTTAAAAAAATTGTAACTATACTGACTTGCTCTCAAGATTTGAACTCACAATCTACTCCAAACTATAAATTTGGATTTAAAAAAACATTAGCATAGTCTAATTAACTCTGATCTCACGTGGAAAATTTTTTTAAAGAGATTTTTACATATATACCCTTATAAAGTTCGATTTTGTCAAATATATCGAAACACATTATCATAAATATCTTCGAAATATGAGTAATATTATGATTGTGCCGTGTGTTTAACTAGAGTTAAGTGTGACTTAAAGAGTAAGATTTTTGTATATATATTTATGGAAAGTTCGATTTTGTCAAATATATCTTGGATCTAACGATCATATTTTATAGAATATTCTCCTCCATCAACCACAGTAAATTAAAGGGGTATAATTATAATATTTCACTACAAGAAAAAGCGGATTTAGCGACGGCATTTTGCGACGGATATTAATCCGTCGTAAATATGTCTGTAAATTTAGACGGACCTATTTCGTCTAAATATTTAAGACAGAAAATTATTCGTCTGAATATCCGTCGCAATTAGGGACGGATTTGCAGACGAAAATTAAGACGTCTGAAAGTAGAGACGGATATGGAGACGAATTATTTTCTGTCTTAAATTTGAGACGAAAATTTTTTCCGTCCCAAATACCGTCGTAAAAATTCACTCGATTCCCCCCCATTCCCCCCCGCTCTCCCTCTCACTCCCCACGCCCCCCCATTCCCCCCCGCTCTCCCTCTCCCTCTCCCTCTCACACCGTCGCCGCCGTCACCGTCGGAGGTGCGCCATCGCCGCCGTCGCCGGAGGAGCTACGCCGTCGCCGCCGGCCTCGATCATCCCCCCCACCGATAAGCCCCTCCCTCCCCCTCCTGCTGACCCCCCTCACCCAGCGACCCCCGATCCCCCTCCACTGCAACCCCCTCCACCGCCTGCGACCCCCTCCCCCTACACCGCGCCCCCTCCCCCTCTTGCGACCCCCCTCCACCGCCTGCGACCCCCTCCCCCTACACCGCACCCCCTCCCCCTCCTACGACCCTCCCTCCACCCCACCCCCTCCCCCTCCTGCGACCCCCTCCATCGGCAGCCCTCCCCCTCCTGCTGACCCCCCTCCCCGAGCGCAGCCCCTCCCCCTCCACCGCACCCCCTCCCCCTCCTGCCACCCCCTCCACCGACAAGCCTCCCCCGCCTGCTGACCCCCCTCCACCGTACCCCCCTCCCCCTCATGCGACCCCTGCCACCGCACCCCTTTCCCCTCCTGTGACCCCCCTCCCCTCCACCACACCCTCTCCCCCTCCTGCGACCCCCCTCCCCCTCCTGCGACCACCCCCCTCCACCGCACCCTCTCCCCCTCATGCGACCCCCCTCCCCCTCCTGCGACCACCCCCCTCCACCGCACCCCCCTCCCCCTCCATTAAAGGATCCAAATTAAGCAGTCAAAAAATGAAAATAAATCTATCAACACTTGGCAACGATTCAAAGCTAAGTTGGGTGATTGAAACTTAGTTGATATGTAATCAAGTAAGAGTCGTTTTTCAACGTGTAAAACCTAATTTTCTTGTGTGATGGCCCCATTTGGCAGATCATCCTCAATTTTAATTTCTTCAGTAAACAGAGATATTATGTTTAATTTGCCTGTAGATGGCCGGTATGTGTTTTTCTTGATGGCACTGGCTAGTTGGGTTCTATCTTCTATGTATATCTATTAACCGTGTGACATATATATAAACTCTTATCAGCTTATTCCTTATTATCTTCCTTTCGCGTTGTCTGCGTTGAGATGGCATGTATATATATATATATATATATATATATATATATATATATATATATATATATACAAACATAAGATTCTATTCTCACAAGATTATTTTTACGAAAGCTAATTATAAATTGGTGTTTCTATTTTATTATGTTGGATATGTCGGTTGAGATTGGCCTTATCACCCACATGAGAGCTCATAAGAGACTCCGGAGTACCGGGACAAACTTGGACGGTTTGCTCTATGCTGGTGATTTATTATGTTAAAGCCGATGAGTGAGAGAAATCGCAATCTTTTATAATTGATTATATTATATTCGAAAATTTGTCAACATAAGATGGTAGAGAAATGTCACCGGCATCCAATCCCAATTGGTTCACCCCTCTTGGAATTATGAAACGTTTGACGTTTCAACTCCAAAACAAACGTCTTGTTATTAATAAAAGCCGAGAACTGGCTTTAACGCTCTAAGCAAAACATAGATATGGTTAATTTTAGCGTTTGTTATTAATAAAAACACGACGCCAATGCAAACTTAAGCAGAAGAACATTGATGCTAACCTTGTTAACAATTGATTAGATTCCCTTATCAGGGTCGCTTTATTTTCAGAATAGCGGAGGCGGATATCGCATCCGATGAAAGAGTGAAATCCCATTCCATCCTATCATACGCTTTTGCCATGTCTAACTTGAAAATGACATTATGACCATGGACCTTCCTATAAATATCCCTGACCAATTGTCTGGAAAGAGATATGTTATCCAGAATGAAATGTCCTTTGACAAAAGCTCTTTGCTCTTGGGATATAATGGCAGGCAGCAAAGGAGCCATGTGCTCACATATAAGGCAAATGTTAATGTAATAAACAAAGTTGCACAGCCTCCCCTCTCTGCTTTGTGTAAAACGAAAAAGAAAGAGAGAAGAGAAAGAGAGAAAGAAGAAAAAAAGAGGGAATCATAGCGGCATATCTCCAGGTCATGGGACCCTCTAGGCTGCCCCTTCCCTAGGTCGGCAGACCGAACTCATTTAAATGAGATCATTCACCTCAAAAAAAAGGGACCCTCTGGGCTGCCCTCGCACTAAACAAACGAAACAACTAGATAAATAGATGAATAAAATTATTATTTAAAATTTAGTGCGTCCACAGCAACAGTCGACTTATAGCAATAGGTAAATACTCTAAAAATTATGCTTTCGCTTCCAAACTTTGTGGATGTTAATTGCATATAAATGTGTTTTTAGATGGATATGCACAGAAATTTGATGTTGACATGACTCAAAAATGTGGATTGTTTAGCTTTGATGTTCTTCATGTGAGTATTTTTTTAAATTAGATATTATTTAGATGGATGTATGCAGAATGTTAAGTGCGATGTTATTTAATTTTATGTTATATAAACACATGGGGTATTCCATGTGAGCTGAGGTGCGTGGGTGCGACCTAACATTACACGCACCTCAGGAGAGCGTGTTAAACCCGTGTCAATGAACCTTCCCGTTCAAGACTTTGGGATTGATGTGTATGTTCTCATTTTTTTTATGAGAATGTATATATCTACCTCAAAGTCTTGAATTGTCCCGTTTGGACAGTCTGTGAATGTTTGATCGCACTTAGGCAGTCATTTACTATATGTGTTTGTATGGTTTGCTGAAAATGTCGGTTGCGTCTCCTCACTCTTCTTCGATATACCTTTATTGATTTTGAGTGTTTTCTTAACCACTTACTTATAAGTGTTTAAGAAAACTTTAAAATCAATAAATATTTTTGGTATATCGGAGAAGTGTGGGGAGATGCTGCCGAAATTTTCAGTAAATTGTGCAACACATATAGTAATTGATTGTGCGATCAAACCTTCATGGATGGGTTAAAAAGTGATAATCTAAATAATAGTCCTCATCCAACTACAAATGGTCTGCGACCAACGATGTGAGGAATGGGTCGGGTTTATTTTCAAGAGTAATGATTTAAACGTTACTTGTGTATTAACATTTATTGGGTGCAGGCGAAATGTTGACAGATCGTTCATGGATGTATCGTAGAATAGTTGACCGGGTGGTGTCGGATGATTTTAAGCATGGAGTTGAGAGTTTCATTCAGTTTGCATTGGGGAATCCAAACGCATCAATAGACCGCGACGGTCACATTCGTTGCCCTTGTTCAAGTTGTAGAAACTTGAGGTGGCGTTCACCATGGGATGTGCAACATCATTTGTACAAGAAAGGGTTTGTGGATGGTTATACGAATTGGACGTGTCATGGTGAGCAATTCTTGAGGTATGAGCCCGACAATATTGCAGGCACAAGTGGGTACGTGGATATGGTTGTAGATGCTGCTGGTCCTAGTTTTAATGTTCATGAGGAAGCGCCGAATAAGACAGCCGGAAGATTTTATGAACTACTTAGGGATGCTGATGAGCCGCTGTGGGATGGTTGTGAAAAGCACACTCGATTGTCTGCAGTGTCACAGTTGTTGAACTTGAAATCTGAATTTCACATCAGTGAGACTTGTTTTGACCGTCTCCTCCTCTTGATCAAGAGTATGTTGCCTCGAGACGAGAAGTTGCCAGAAACTTATTATCGTGCAAAAAGGATGGTCAATGAGCTAGGACTTGGATATTTGAAAATAGATGCATGCCAGAATCATTGTATGTTATATTACAAAGATGATGCAGATAAGATATCATGTTCTATTTGCGGCCATGACAGATTCAAACCTAAGGGAGGTGTCAATTCAAAGCGAAAAGATGTACCTTACAAGGCATTGCGATACTTCCCTCTTGTGCCTAGGCTGCAGCGGCTGTATATGTCCTCAAAGACAGCTGTACATATGACATGGCACAATGACAGAGTACGCTGTGCCGATGATATAATAAGTCATCCTGCCGATGGTGAAGCTTGGACCCACTTCAATCGTACTCATCTTGCTTTCTCAAAAGAGCCACGTAATGTTAGGTTGGGTTTATGCACAGATGGTTTTAATCCATTCGGTGGTTCAGTGGCATCTTACTCTTGTTGGCCAGTGTTCATGACACCGTACAACCTTCCGCCAGACATGTGCATGAAGCGAGAAAATCTATTTTTGTCTTTAGTAATTCCTGGTCCAAAAAGTCCCGGAAAAAATTTGGACATATATCTCAGGCCGTTGATTGATGAGCTCAAATTTTTATGGAGTGATGGAGTTGTTACTTATGATGCACGTAGGAAGTAAAATTTTATTATGAAAGCTGCACTGATGTGGACAATAAGTGACTTCCCTGCATATGAATGCTATCTGGTTGGAGCACACATGGGAGGTTAGCATGTCCCTACTGTATGGAAGATACAAAATCATTTGTATTGAAACATGGTGGAAAAGCATGCTGGTTTGATTGCCATCGGCGGTTGCTACCAAGTGACCATCCTTTTCGAAGGCAAAAAGACTCTTTTAAAAAAATACTGTTGAAGTAGATGAAGCAGACTTGCAACGGGTGTCGGGTCGACATATGGCGACACGGGTGCAAAATTTACCAGATGTAGTACAATTGTCTGGTAGCACACGACAACTGAATAGTTTTGGAAAGGATCACAACTGGAACAAGAAAAGTATTTTTTGGGAATTGCCTTATTGGTCAACTCTTCTTGTACGACACAATCTAGATGTCATGCATATCGAGAAGAATTTTTTTGATAATGTGTTCAACACAGTCATGAATGTTAAAGGCAAAACAAAGGACAACACCAAAGCGCGCATGGATTTAAAGATGCTTTGTACATGTCAAGAACTGGAACTACAAAACAAAATGGAAGGGTTGTGCAGCCAAAAGCAGCTTACGTGCTTAATAATACACAGATCAAGGAAGTGTGCCAGTGGGTGAAACAATTGAGATTACCAGATGGATATGCATCCAACATAGCCCGTTGTGTGAATGTTAACGAGGGAAAAATATATGGTCTGAAAAGTCACGACTGTCATGTGTTCATGGAAAGGCTACTGCCCATTGCATTTCGTGATTTGTTGCCGAAGCCTATATGGGGAGCACTGACCGAGCTGAGTCAGTTTTTCAAGATTTTATGTGCATCAGAACTCAGACTTCGGGACGTACAAACTCTTGAAGAAAATGTGGTCAAAACTATTTACAAGTTAGAGAAGATATTTCCTCCGGCATTCTTTGATTCGATGGAGCACCTGGTCGTCCATCTGCCATACGAGGCTATTGTCGGAGGGCCAGTACAATACCGATGGATGTATCCATTTGAGAGGTATGCGAGAATTTTCATGAAGACATTCATGTTTTCCATGGTCGCTACATGTCATTGCCATCTGAATTGTTGTTGTAGGTGCATGCATGAATTGAAAATGAAAGTTCGCAACAAGGCAAAGGTGGAAGGTTCGATTGCTGAGGCATATGTTATTGAAGAAATTTTGAACTTTTGCTCCATGTACTTTGAGCCAGATATTCAAACTCGTCATACTCGACCTGCACGTAATGATGATGGGGGAGTTGATGATTTGTCAGATCGGCATTCCATATTTAAGCATCCTGGATGTGCTTTCGGATGTTGCTCGACCCGCACGCTCGAAGATAGAGAGTTGTACGCTGCTGAGATATATATTCTTCTGAATTGTACTGAGATTGAACCTTATGTTGAGTAGGTTCTTAACCCACATTTCCAGCAATGCCACGACTTGTTCATCCTTCTTATGTAGTTCAATTAAAGTAGTAGTGCATTTATATTGCAGACAATTTGATTCAGAATTAGCACAAAAATGTCCAAATATCCAGGACGTAGAGATTGAAAAAGAACGCGAGAAGTTTTTTGCCAAATGGTTGAGATATCAAGTTAGTGTCGATCGTTCAATATATATGATTGCATTTACTAATGTTGACGTAATTGTTCAAAAATATTTAACTACTCTACTTGACATATAGGTTGAACAAGGTCTCATTAGTGATCAGAGAGTACAAGCGATAAGTTATGGCCCCTCCAACGTTGCACGTGTAACGACCCGAGAATCCGATTACCGGGAAGGCCCGATAACCCGAGACTCGTACCGCCACCCACGAGTCCGAAGACTCGGAAGGGTTAAAAGGATGGTGTGGAAACTACATAAGCATCACAGATAATTGCAGAAATTAAACAGTTATAATATTAAGCAGGAAATAAATTAACAATTTACATGGTCCACAATAAAGAACAATAATAACAGCAGTCCACGACTAGCACAGTGACAAGAAAGAAAAGTACAGCTACACGGGGCATCCCCCGGCTCTGACCTCTGGCACTACCTCTGGGCACCCGCACCACGCTGCGCTCCTGACGCGCTCCCCGAAGGTGGCGCCTCACCTGAAATACGGTGAAAAACACGCAGGGAATGAGTCTCAGAACAAGACTCAGTAGGGATCACTCGAACCCTACCTCGAAAAACGAGAAACCACTACTCTAGCGGTAGGAAAGTACCTCGGAAAGGAAAGCCCTGTACTCTACAGAACTAGACCCTACGGCACGCAAACCGACACACGTGCCACGGTACGAGAAGACCGAAACTCAACGGTCGAACCGTCAAAACCCGAAGGTCGGAAACACACGACTGACAGTCTAACACTCCGTACTCGACAGGAGTACCACCCACTAGAAGCACAGCCGGTAGCGTCCCCTGACGTCTTACACCGCACCGCAGGTGAACCGCCTGACGTGGTAGGTCCTACCCGAGGCGCAAACACCGTACAAGTAACCACAAACAAGTAACTAGCTGGGGTCACGCCCGTCGACGTGGGTCCAACCGCCCCCAACCACGTGTGCACACATAGACCACGCGTCCTAGGTCTGGCCCTCTGACCGGTTTTCCCCCGCAGCCGGACTCTGGCTAGGACGAGGGGCCTACGGTAACCGGTCCACAAACCGTCTCGAAAGGTGGGTGCCCGTACACCACTCCCAGGTGAGACCAGCACCTCGTACTGGTGGGCTACGACTAGTGGAGGGTCACTGAAGGAGTAGACTCTCGAGTCAACGGAAAACAACGTCCGAAACCGACAACGTGTGGGAATCACCCCACGCACCAGCTCCGTCAAACGGGGCCACGGTCGGAGAAAAACGGACGCACCACCCACGGCCAAACTCATGACCAAGGCAAACGGAACCTCCGGACACCAAAGACACGGTCACGGAACTCCACTGGGTGCCCGGGACGCACACACGGCCCAAGGGGAACACCCAACAACGAACCAAATCGCGCTAGGGATACCTAGCGCGACAGGGCATGTCGCGCTAGGGTCCCCTAGCGCAACAAGGGTTGTCGCGCTATGGCCCCATAGCGCGACACGGACCATCGCGCTAGGGAACCCTAGCGCGACAGGGACCATCGCGCTATGACCCCATAGCGCGACAGGAACCGCCTCCTGTTCATCTTCTCCGATGAACGCGCTCGGTCAGGGCGGCGCGACCTCCAAGAACGCGCTACTGGAGTATAGCGCGTTCTCAGTCCGCGGCCGAAAACGGTAAGAACGCCCCAAAATTTAACCACGCCCCCATACCTCCATAGGAGAGGGGGAAAACAAAGGGGAAGACCCCTGGGGACCCCTAGCATGATTCTAGGCCCTCAAAACACGAATCCATGCATTGAATCCATAGATCGGGCGAGCTCTCCCCAAATCATGGAAAAACCCAAAAACGCTCAAATGATCCCCTCTCGGCCTCCCCGCGGCCTATAAATCACGGAAAAGAACGGCATGAGGCTAAGGAACGTCACCCTACCTCAATGGAGCGAATGCTCCGCCGGATCGATCACGAATCACGAAGAATGCTCGAAGCTTCACGAACTCCCCATGCTTCCCACGCTCGCCGCACGCCCACGAGATCGCCTCACCGTCGCCCACGCGTCCGCGCCGTCGCCCCGCCGCCGTCCGTAGCCGGAGAGGGGTTCGCCGCGTCCGAATGGGAGAGAGGGAGAGAGAGGAGGCTCACGGTCGCGAGAGAGAGGGAGAGGAAGAAGAAAGAGAAAAGGGAAAAAGAAAAGAAAAAGGATTAGGATTTATAGAAAATCCGAATTTTTGGAAAAATACCGAAAAATAGAAAAATATATTTCTGGAATCCTCGGAACGCACCGATCGCAACGGTACCACTCGTGCCCGGGTGAACGGCCCAGTTAACCCGCAGCGAGCGTCCGAAGGAAAAGCCGAAACACACGCCGGGAATCAGAAAACACACGCGAAAAAGCAGCGGAACGTCTCCGGGCCTCCGAAACGACTCCGGATCACGCCGATCCGAACACGAAAGATGTCCAAAACGAAATTTCAGACACAACAGAGCCGGACGCTTCGAAAATCAGATCCGGGACCCACGAAGAAGGATCCGAAAGGTCCGGGATATTACAGCACGTGCCTATCCAGGATATATTGTGAATGGATACAGATTTCATACGAGGGATTATGGACGAAGTAAGTCTACGATGAACAGCGGCGTATCTGTTAAGGGAAGTGTATACAATGAAGTGGAATTAGACTACTATGGTATTCTTGAGGAAGTCATAGAACTTCAGTATTTGGGACGAGACAATCATGTATACTTATTTAAGTGTCATTAGTTTGATCCTAATTCAGTTCGACATGACACGTCTACTGGGATTGTCGATGTCAAACATAGGTACAAACTTAATACCTATGAACCGTTCATTTTAGCCGTACAAGCCCACCAAGTGTATTATTCAAGGTATCCATCGTCCAAGAATAAAGATTGGTGGGTAGTTTGCAGGGTTAAAGTAAAATATTTTCCCACTTATGAGTTAAATATGAGTCAAAATGTCTCAGAGCTTGGCAACGTCGAATATTTTCAATCAGATGAAGTTGGCATTATCGGCTCCACACATGTTAATCTGGATATATCTGATGAGCCACTATCATTACGTAAGGAAGATGAAGTGGAAGAAATCGATCCGACGGAGTTAAATGTTCATGTTAGAGGGGAGGAGGAGTCAGATGAAGAGGAAGAGTTCCAATCTGATGAGACTACGATGGATGACGAAGATGATGATGATGAGCTAGATATATCAACATGAGGGAGGCATGTTTTGATAATTTAGTAAGCTGATTCTAACTTTTTAAGCATAATTTTAAATAACATTTGTCTAGCCTTATATAATTGTGGATTAATATGTATTAATTATTTTGTTATTAATAAGGAAATGGTGCGAGGAGGTCGTACTAGGAGTGGGAGGAGACAAGGCAGTGAGAGGGGCACTACTCCCTCCTCGTTAGCATCTTCTTCAAACACAGGTATATTTGATCAATAAGTTAGCTATATGAATATTTTAATTGTTTACTAACTTAAAAGAATTTTTTTATAGGTCCAAGTGTCGGCTCACCACCACATGTACAGACGCCACCACTACTTCCCGCTAGTGCCCTCCCACCAGCTCCCGCTACAGATATATCTATTTTAATTTTCAGTAACATGTTGCATTTCCTTATGAAAATTAATATTTTCCCACCTATGTATTTCTTTGAATTTCTAGCAAAATATTCATTTATCTAGTGTGAATTAATTCTTACAGGTCCTAGTGCCCTCCCACCACCTGTCCCGACGCCACCCCCACCAGCTGTCGCTACATGTATATCTATTTTAATTTTCAGTAACATGCTGCATAGGGCTGCCAATGGGCCTGGCCGGCCCGACAGGCCCGCGGGCCTGGCCCGATTTCGGGCCGGGCCGCAAGGTCTTTTTCGGCCCGCGGGCTTTTAGTCGGGCCTAAAAGCCCGGCCCGACTAGACTCGCGGGCCGGGCTCGGGCTTTGAGTTCGGCCCGCGGGCCGGCCCGGCCCGATCCCTTTTTTTATTATCACTTGGAATTTTAAAAACTATTTAGTCAAACTTACGTTATTTTACTTAATTAGAAATTTTAAATATCTCTTTTCACACAAATTATGTAATTAATATCAAAACTTTAATTTATTTAGTGAGATTATAAGTTTTATAGTATTAAATCTATTAATTTTTATTATTTTATTTAAGTAGTCGGGCCGGGCCGGGCCTTAGTCGGGCTTTGAATTTTTTACATAATATCAGGCCCGGCCCGGCCGGACATAGGTCGGGCCCGGGCCGGGCTCGGGCCTTACTCTTGATAAGTCGGGCCCGGGCCGGGCCGACCTAAGCCCGGCCCGGGCCCGGCCCATTGACAGCCCTAATGCTGCATTTACTTATGAAAATTAATGCTTTCCCACCTATGTATTTCTTTGAATTTCTAGCAAAATATTCATTTATCTAATGTGAATTAATTCTTACAAGTCCTAGTGCCCTCCCACCACCTGTCCCGACGCCACCCCCACCAGCTGTCGCTACAGGTATATCTATTTTAATTTTCAGTAACGTGCTGCATTTACTTATGGAAATTAATGCTTTCCCACCTATGTATTTTTTTGAATTTCCAGCAAAATATTCATTTATCTAATGTGAATTAATTCTTACAGGTCCTAGTGCCCTCCCACCACCTGTCCCGACACCACCCTCACCAGCTGTCGCTATAGGTATATCTATTTTAATTTTCAGTAACGTGATGCATTTACTTATGGAAATTAATGCTTTCCCACCTATGTATTTCTTTGAATTTCTAGCAAAATATTCATTTATCTAATGTGAATTAATTCTTACAGGTCCTAGTGCCCTCCCACCAGCTCCCGCTACAGGTATATCTATTTTAATTTTCAGTAAGGTGCTGCATTTACTTATGGAAATTAATATTTTCCCACCTATGTATTTCTTTGAATTTCCAGTAAAATATTCATTTATCTAATGTGAATTAATTCTTACAGGTCATAGTGCCCTCCCACCAGCTCCCGCTACAGGTATATCTATTTTAATTTTCAGTAACGTGCTGCATTTACTTATGAAAATTAATGCTTTCCCGCCTATGTATTTCTTTAAATTTCCAGTAAAATATTCATTTATCTAATGTGAATTAATTCTTACAGGTCCTAGTGCCCTCGCTCCCACCAGCTCCCGCTACATGTATATCTATTTTAATTTTCAGTAACGTGCTGCATTTACTTATGGAAATTAATGATTTCCCACCAAAATATTCATTTATCTAATGTGAATTAATTCTTACAGGTCCTAGTGCCCTCCCACCACCTGTCGCTACAGGTATATCTATTTTAATTTTCAGTAACATGTTGCATTTACTTATGAAAATTGGTTCTTACAACCCTCCCACCACCTCTGACTTCTACAGGGCCCCCCCCACCACTCAGCAGCCAGTTGACGATGCCAGCAGTCATCACGAGGGAGGCACTGTCCATGATGGACGTCGCCCCTGCTGGATCTCCGGGTATATTTATAAGGCTAGTTTACATTCATTAATTATTAGCGGTAAGTTTCTAATATGAATACTTTGACATTTGCAATTGCAGGAAAAAATTAGAACCTTGCACCGCTGTCCATCATGCTATTAGCCTAGTAATGGCACATGTGCCCGGGCCACATTTGTCTTACAAAGAATTTCCGATGGGCGTCCGCGATTCATTGTTCGACATGTTCTTAGTAAGTAACTATGTCATTTAATTCAAGTCTTTTCCAAACTCATTTCACAACAGTCTATTATTTGTGAAGCTTAATTCATTTACAACGGACTTATCGATTCACTGGTGACATGATGCGGCACGATGTCGTTCTGGCTGGGAGTCCACTGTGAAGACAAATTATCGAAAGAGAGTATATGCGGCTCAGAAGAAGGCCCAAAAAATTGCTGGTGGGAGTGAAGACCGACAGCTGTGGAAGGAGCACCGTCCTCTATGGATGAGGAAGGAGGATTGGGAGATACTATGTGACAAATTTGCCGACCCCAAGTGGATAGAAAAGTCCCAAAAAGCCAAATCAAATAGGGCGTCACAGCCGGAGGCAAATTTGCATACATGTGGGTCCGTCTCTTTTACGACTCATAAAAATAAAATGGTAAGTAATGTTTCAAATCTTCTTACATTTTATTAACATATATGACAATTTTTTACTATGAACTATATAACAGGCTGTGGAGCTTAATCGAGCTCCGACGTTCCTCGAGGTGTTCGACAGAACACACAGAAAGAAGGCGACAGGTCAATTTGTGAGTACGAAAGCTCGTTCAGTCGCGGTAAGTTTATCTTCGTGTGCAACTTCTACCGTTCATTTAATTCAGATTGAATCATATGAAATTGACTTATTATTTTATTTTATTTGTAGGAAACATATAGCAGAGCTGTGACAGAGAAGTACGGGGAGGGAGAGGGGGAGCAGCCAGACTTGGATCCGACAGAATGGGTGGCCGCAGCTGGTGTACCGAAGAAGGGCCGAATATATGGTTTTGGGGACAGCATGGATTCCAGCGCGGTGATATCATCGTGTGCGAGTTCAAACTCTGCCCAAACCAGTACTTCTGCCTTCACTATACCTCATTTTGCCCCCAGTACTTCTGGTAGCAACGTCAGAGACATCGTCCGATCCGAGATGTCTAGCCAGATTTCTGATTTGCAGCTGCAGATGCAGCGGCTGTTCCGAGAGGAGATGTCTACCCAGCAGTCTACCATGCTACAGGCACTCACTGCCCTGCTCTCCCAAGCGAGAATTCTCTCTCATGCATCCACCACCACGGCACAAGCGGCACAGGTGATTCTTTTCCATGGGTCTTTTCTATGGGTTCAGTTTATATGAGTTTTGTAAATGCACTTGGTTTCAAATCAAAGTAGCCGGGGTCCGGGGGTCCAGAATGTGAAATACTGATCCGACCGACATTCCGATCGTTCCAACACGACCTGGGAGGTAGGCGTGACTTGTCAGAGCTGGCAGATTCCAAATCGGACATCCGGTTCGAGCCCCACGCTCAAAAGTGCATTTTTTAAATGCACTTGGTTTCAAATCAAAGCAGCCGGGGTCCGGGGGTCCAGAATGTGAAATACTGATCCGACTGGCATTCCGATCGTTCCAACACGACCTGGGAGGGAGGCGTGACTTGTTAGAGCTGACGGATTCCAAATCGGACATCCGGTTCGAGCCACACGCTCAAAAGTGCATTTTATAAATGCAATTGGTTTCAAATCAAAGTAGCCGGGGTCCGGGGGTCCAGAATGTGAAATATTGATCCGACCGGCATTCCGATCGTTCCAACACGACCTGAAAGGTAGGCGTGACTTGCCAGAGCTGACGGATTGCAAATCGGACATCCGGTTCGAGCCCCACGCTCAAAAGTGCATTTTGTAAATGCACTTGGTTTCAAATCAAAGCGGCTGGGGTCCGGGGGTCCAGAATGTGAAATACTGATCCGACCGGCATTCCGATCATTCCAACACGACCTGAGAGGTAGGCGTGACTTGTCAGAGCTGACGGATTCCAAATCGGACATCCGGTTCGAGCCCCACGCTCAAAAGTGCATTTTGTAAATGCACTTGGTTTCAAATCAAAGCAGCCGGGGTCCGGGGGTCCAGAATGTCAAATACTGATCCGACCGGTATTCCGATCATTCCAACACGATCTGGGAGGTAGGCGTGACTTGTCAGAGCTGACGGATTCCAAATCGGACATCCGGTTCGAGCCCCACGCTCAAAAGTGCATTTTTTAAATGCACTTGGTTTCAAATCAAAGTAGCCGGGGTCCGGGGGTCCAGAATGTGAAATACTGATCCGACCGGCATTCCGATTGTTCCAACATGACCTGGGAGGTAGGCGTGACTTGTCAGAGCTGACGGATTCTAAATCGGACATCCGGTTCGAGCCCCACGCTCAAAAGTGCATTTTATAAATGCACTTGGTTTCAAATCAAAGCAGCCGGGGTCCGGGGGTCCAGAATGTGAAATACTGATCCGACCGACATTCCGATCATTCCAATACGACCTGGGAGATAGGCGTGACTTGTCAGAGCTGACGGATTCCAAATCGGACATCCGGTTCGAGCCCCACGCTCAAAAGTGCATTTTGTAAATGTACTTGGTTTCAAATCAAAGCAGCCGGGGTCCGGGGGTCCAGAATGTCAAATACTGATCCGACTGGCATTCCGATCGTTCCAACACGACCTGGGAGGTAGGCGTGACTTGTCAGAGCTGACGGATTCCAAATCGGACATCCGGTTCGAGCCCCACGCTCAAAAGTGCATTTTATAAATGCACTTGGTTTCAAATCAAAGCAGCCGGGGTCCGGGGGTCCAGAATGTGAAATACTGATCCGACCGACATTCCGATCATTCCAATACGACCTGGGAGGTAGGCGTGACTTGTCAGAGCTGACGGATTCCAAATCGGACATCCGGTTCGAGCCCCACGCTCAAAAGTGCATTTTGTAAATGTACTTGGTTTCAAATCAAAGCAGCCGGGGTCCGGGGGTCCAGAATGTGAAATATTGATCTGACCGGCATTCCGATCGTTCCAACACGACCTGGGAGGTAGGCGTGACTTGTCAGAGCTGACGGATTCCAAATCGGACATCCGGTTCGAGCCCCACGCTCAAAAGTGCATTTTGTAAATGCACTTGGTTTCAAATCAAAGCAGCCGGGATCCGGGGGTCCAGAATGTGAAATACTGATCAGACCGACATTCCGATCGTTCCAACACGACCCGCGAGGTAGGCGTGACTTGTCAGAGCTGACGGATTCCAAATCGGACATCCGGTTCGAGCCCCACGCTCAAAAGTGCATTTTGTAAATGCACTTGGTTTCAAATCAAAGCAGCCGGGGTCCGGGGGTCCAGAATGTGAAATACTGATCCGACCGGCATTCCGATCATTCCAACACGACCTGGGAGGTAGGCGTGACTTGTCAGAGCTGACGGATTCCAAATCGGACATCCGGTTCGAGCCCCACGCTCAAAAGTGTATTTTGTAAATGCACTTGGTTTCAAATCAAAGCAGCCGGGGTCCGGGGGTCCAGAATGTGAAATACTGATCCGACCGGCATTCCGATCATTCCAACACGACCTGGGAGGTAGGCGTGACTTGTCAGAGCTGACGGATTCCAAATCGAACATCCGGTTCGAGCCCCACGCTCAAAAGTGTATTTTGTAAATGCACTTGGTTTCAAATCAAAGCAGCCGGGTCCGGGGGTCCAGAATGTGAAATACTGATCTGACCGACATTCCGATCGTTCCAACACGACCTGGGAGGTAGGCATGACTTGTCAGAGCTGACGGATTCCAAATCGGACATCCGATTCGAGCCCCACGCTCAAAAGTGCATTTTTTAAATGCACTTAGTTTCAAATCAAAGCAGCCGGGGTCCGAGGGTCCAGAATGTGAAATACTGATCCGACCGGCATTCCGATCGTTCCAACACGACCTGGAAGGTAGGCGTGACTTGTCAGAGCTGACGGATTCCAAATTGGACATCCGGTTCGAGCCCCACGCTCAAAAGTGTATTTTGTAAATGCACTTGGTTTCAAATCAAAGCAATCGGGGTCCGGGGGTCCAGAATGTGAAATACTGATCCGACCGGCATTCCGATCGTTCCAACACGACCTGGGAGGTAGGCGTGACTTGTCAGAGCTGACGGATTCCAAATCGGACATCCGGTTCGAGCCCCACGCTCAAAAGTGTATTTTGTAAATGCACTTGGTTTCAAATCAAAGCAGCCGGGGTCCGGGGGTCCAGAATGTGAAATACTGATCCGACCGGCATTCCGATCGTTCCAACACGACCTTGGAGGTAGGCGTGACTTGTCAGAGCTGACGGATTCTAAATCGGACATCCGGTTCGAGCCCCACGCTCAAAAGTGCATTTTGTAAATGCACTTGGATTGAAATCAAAGCAGCCGGGGTCCGGGGGTCCAGACCGGCATTCCGATTGTTCCAACACGACCTGGGAGGTAGGCGTGACTTGTCAGAGCTGACGGATTCTAAATCGGACATCCGATTCGCGCCCCACGCTCAAAAGTGCATTTTGTAAATGCACTTGGTTTCAAATCAAAGTAGACGGGGTCCGGGGGTCTAGAATGTCAAATACTGATCCGATCGGCATTCCGATCGGTCCAACACGACCTGGGAGGTAGGCGTGACTTGTCAGAGCTGACGGATTCCAAATCGGACATTCGGTTCGAGCCCCACGCTCAAAAGTGCATTTTTTAAATGCACTTGATTTCAAATCAAAGCAGCCGGGGTCCGGGGGTCCAGAATGTGAAATACTGATCCGACCGACATTCCGATCGTTCCAACACGACCTGGGAGGTAGGCGTGACTTGTCAGAGCTGACGGATTCCAAATCGGACATCTGGTTCGAGCCCCACGCTCAAAAGTGCATTTTGCAAATGCACTTGGTTTCAAATCAAAGCAGCCGGGGTCCGGGGGTCCAGAATGTGAAATACTGATCCGACCGGCATTCCGATCATTCCAACACGACCTGGGAGGTAGGCGTGACTTGCCAGAGCTGACGGATTCCAAATCGGACATCTAGTTCGAGCCCCGCGCTCAAACGTGCATTTTGTAAATGCACTTGGTTTTAAATCAAAGCAGCCGGGGTCCGGGGGTCCAGAATGTGAAATACTGATCCGACCGGCATTCCAATCGTTCCAACACGACCTGAGAGGTAGGCGTGACTTGTCAGAGCTGACGGATTCCAAATCGGACATTCGGTTCGAGCCCCACGCTCAAAAGTGCATTTTGTAAATGCACTTGGTTTCAAATCAAAGCAGCCGGGGGTCCGGGGGTCCGGGGGTCCAGAATGTCAAATACTGATCCGACCGGCATTCCGATCGTTCCAACACGACCTGGGAGGTAGGCGTGACTTGTCAGAGCTGACGGATTCCAAATCGGACATCCGGTTCGAGCCCCACGCTCAAAAGTGCATTTTATAAATGCACTTGGTTTCAAATCAAAGCAGCCGGGGTCTGGGGGTCCAGAATGTGAAATACTAATCCGACCGGCATTCCGATCGTTCCAACACGACCTGGGAGATAGGCGTGACTTGTCAGAGCTGACGGATTTCAAATCGGACATCCGGTTCGAACCCCACGCTCAAAAGTGTATTTTGTAAATGCACTTGGTTTCAAATCAAAGCAGCCGGGGTCCGGGGGTCCAGAATGTGAAATACTGATCCGACCGGCATTCCGATCATTCCAACACGACCTGGGAGGTAGGCGTGACTTGTCAGAGCTGACGGATTCTAAATCGGACATCCGGTTCGAGCCCCACGCTCAAAAGTGCATTTTATAAATGCACTTGGTTTCAAATCAAAGCAGCCGGGGTCCGGGGGTCCAGAATATGAAATACTGATCCGACCGGCATTCCGATCGTTCCAACACGACCTGGGAGGTAGGCGTGACTTGTCAGAGCTGACGGATTTCAAATCGGACATCCGGTTCGAGCCCCACGCTCAAAAGTGTATTTTGTAAATGCACTTGGTTTCAAATCAAAGCAGCTGGGGTCCGGGGGTCCAGAATGTGAAATACTGATCCGACCGGCATTCCGATCATTCCAACACGACCTGGGAGGTAGGCGTGACTTGTCAGAGCTGAAGGATTCCAAATCGGACATCCGGTTCGAGCCCCACGCTCAAAAGTGCATTTTGTAAATGCACTTGGTTTCAAATCAAAGCAGCCGGGGTCCGGGGGTCCAGAATGTCAAATACTGATCCGACCGTCACTACTTTGGGACGGATATTAGGACGAAATAAAATTCGTCGGTCATTTGTGACCCTTTTTTTTAGACGGCCATATTCCGTCCGAAGTCCGTCGCCAGTCCGTCGCAAAAACGTTTAGCGACGGATTTTGCGACGAATTTGGGACGGAATATGGCCGTCGCTAAAAGCGCTTTTTCTTGTAGTGTTTCTATCTAAATAAAAAATATTCATGATAGTATGTTCAGATGAGAAGTATATTTGACAAAATTAAACTTTATGGAGGTATATATGTAAAAATCTTTTTTTTACATAATCTTATTTTCATAATAATTATTGAAATATGCTTGTTTCAACCTATTTACAAAACTATACATATTTTTTTGACCAACTGAGCTATCTTAATTTCCAACTCTCCATATGTTATGTCATTATTTTACGCATTTAATCTCTGGGTTACATAAATGATAGCATATTTACTCGATTGTTTTACAGTTTACACAATTACAACATAGGTTTACACAAATATATAATGTAATATACTAATAGATATAATTGTATGTAACACAAGTATAGGTACAATTGTGATGCAATTTACATAATTAGAATATAAGTTTAGACAGATGTGCAAGACAACCCATTCACATGTATGGGCTACCTTGTAAACAAAAGATCATAATGACATAATTACGATACAATTTACATGATATGTACAATTTCATTTGGCCCTGTTTGTTTTCAAAGCATAGAATAAGTTAAGATAGATATTATAATCGAGGTTAAGTTATTTTAAATAATAAATAATTTTATTTTAATCGAGAGATATTATAATTGAGATTATTTTATTTTAGCTCTTAACTCGGATAGCGACCATAATATAAGATCTACGCAATCAAACCAATTAAGATGGGTAAAGGTGAAATATCCGAATTAACTCGACCTTGTTCGATATACAAACATGGCTTAGAAATTTTGTTGCACGCATAACAAGATACACCTTTTAAGTGACGTATCCCTCCATCTCATCCAAGGGACATATGCAGTTGTACAAACCTCGAGTAAAAAGGGCAAAAAAAGGAAAATACATAATTGTTAAAGAGGTACATGATAGAAATCAAACAAAACCGGGGGAGAGAGAGAGAAACAACATGTTGGTGTAGGTATAATTGGAGATAATAATGCATGTGGTATAAGAGTGTGTAAGAGGTACATGGGTGAAATCAACCAAAACAGGGGGAGAGAGAGAGAGAGAGGAAACCAACATGTTGGTGCATACATAATTGAAGAGAAAATACATAATTATACAAGAGGTACATGGTTCAAATCAAACAAAACAAGGGGAGAGAGAGAGAGGAAATCAACGTGTTGGTGTATACATAATTGGAGAGAAAATACATAATTGTACAAGAGGTACATGGTTGGAATCAAACAAAAGAAGAGAGAGAGAGAGAAAACCAACATGTTCGAGTGTGCATAATTGGAGAGAAAATACATAGTTGTACAAGCAAGAGGTACATAGTTGAAATTAAATAAAACAAGAGAGAGAGAGAGGCAAATCAAACAAAACAAGGGGAGAGAGAGAGAGGAAATCAACCTGTTGGTGTATACATAATTGGAGAGAAAATACATAATTGTACAAGAGGTACATGGTTGGAATCAAACAAAAGAAGAGAGAGAGAGAGAAAACCAACATGTTCGAGTGTGCATAATTGGAGAGAAAATACATAGTTGTACAAGCAAGAGGTACATAGTTGAAATTAAATAAAACAAGAGAGAGAGAGAGGGAGAGGAAACTTACCAGATGCATATGGTTGACATCAAACAAAACAAGAGATAGAGAGAGAGAGAGGAAACCAACATGTTGGTGTATACATAATTGGAGAGAAAATACATAGTTGTACAAGAGGTACATGGTTGAGATCAAAGAGAGAGAGAGAGAGAGACCAACATGTTGGAGTATGCATAATTGGAGAGAAAATACATAGTTGTACAAGCAAGAGGTACATGGTTGAAATTAAACAAAACAAGAGAGAGAGAGAGAGAGAGAGAGAGAGAGAGAGAGAGAGAGAGAGAGAGAGAGAGAGAGAGAGAGAGAGAGAGAGAGAGAACTTACACATGGTTGAAATCAAACAAAATAAGAGAGAGAGAAAACCAACAGGTTGGTGTATACATAATTGGAGAGAAAATATATAGTTGTACAAGAGGTACATGGTTGAAATTAAAGAGAGAGAGAGAGAGAGAGAGAGAGAGAGAGAGAGCCAACATGTTGGTGTATACAAACTTGGAGAGAAAATGAAACAAAACAAGGGGAGATAGAGAGAGAGAGAGAACCAACATGTTGGTGTATACATACTTGGAGAGAAAATGAAACAAAACACGGGGGGGGGGGGGGGGGGGCGAGAGAGAGCATGTTAGGTTCATGTAGAATTGGGGAGTAGATGTTCTATGATTTATGTTGAACTGAACTCAGTCCATTCGTAGTCGTCGCTGTCATCCATCGTCGCCTTTAAAGTCTGGTTGTTGATCAACTTTTGCGATCCCTCACTTCCAACTTCTCATGAATTATGGGATCAATCCAAAAACCATAGAGGAGGACCCACACTTCTATATATATATATATATATATATATATATATGGTTGTCATGGTGATATCTCTGTAATAGAAACCAAGCTGGGCTTCCACCCCAAGCCACCCCTCCTACTAAACTTCCTCCGCTGGGGTGTTGGAAGACCACGTCCACGTCCTCCCCTCTCCTCACAGCACTGCCTAGGTGTCGCCGCCGGTGGTGGCAGCGCCGCCTTCGTCGTCGGCAGCGGCGGCAGAGGCTGCTTCCCCGTCTCTCTCGCTCCCGCCTTCCCCGGCGGCCGTCTCCTGCTGGCGCACTGTCTCCACCTCTCCTTGGAAACGTAGAAATCTTTAGCAGAGCACGCCATCTCGTCGTCGTCGGCGATATCCTCCCCATTCCCCGAGGCCGCCTCCTCCGCCACCACCACGGGTGAGTCGGGTGACTCCACCTCCCGGTGCCCCCCCGCGAGTCCCTGACCGGGGCTCCGCTGCTGCAGCCCCTGCCGCTCCCTCAGCTTCCTCACGGTGGTGTGGGGAACCAGGTAGAACTTCTCGCCGGGGAGGAGCTTCTCCGTCGGCCCCACCAGCGACTCCTGCGGCCGGGTGAACACCTCCGGGCGGGTGACGCACAGACCCGGGTGCTTCTCCATCACCTCGCTCGCCGGCACCACGTTCGGGTACACCTCCACCACGCCGCCGGCGAGGACGATCCGCACCACCGACGGGTAGCAGGACTCCTCGTCTTCCTCCGCAGGGGTGCCATCCGGGGTGCCCTGCTTCTGCTTCACACCTTTGCTTCGCAGGCGACGATAGTAGCAGTAGTAGTAACAGTAGCAGGTGGGGGGCTCCGAGTCACGGGGCGCTCGGCTATGCTGGTTGGCATGCCGCTTGTGGGCCATGGACGCACTTCAGGTATTTGCTGCTGCTGGTGGTGGTGGTGGTGGTGGTGGAAGTTTGATCCTGAGAAGCCGTACGGTGATATATTGGTGACAGAGGAGGGAGAGAGAGCAGGGGAGGATGGAGGCCCTCGTTCATGGTTCTTATCGCGGAGAGCAGGGGGGGGGGTGGACGCCCTTGTTCATGGTTCTTATCGCCTTGCCGCCATTGTTTTCGACGTTTTGCTCCTCAGAAGATCCGACCAGCATAGGGATAGGGGCGGCACGAACGAGGTTTGTTGTCACGGATTTAGCTGATTCCGGGGGCGAAAAAAAAAACAGAACAGAGTCTCGAATCGGATAAGAATGAGGTCCCAGAATTTCTGCTTATTCAATTGTACGTGATACGAGTATCGACGTGAGTGGGACTTCTCTGCGCAGTTATCGTGCCTTCCTAACATAAGCTTTCACTCCTATCATCTCGATGCCAATAAATAATTCAATATCATCATGTTTATCAATGTTTCAATTCTAACGAGTATTCTTTCTAATATTAAAATTAAAACTTTAACTGGGTGTTTGGGAACAATTTTTTTAAAAGAAATTATTTCTACCTTAAAAAATTATGTTGTGTCAATTTTTACCTTAAATTTTAAAAATGATAATTTCTGTTTGATATTAATGTAATAATTTTTAAAATTAGTGTAGATGTGTCTGACAGATAATTTTTTATAATTAAAATAATACATAAATTGGTAAAAGTAATTTGTGACCTCCGCTTGAAACTCCCTCGCCGCCGGTCCCCGGCTCAGCATCGCGGATGCGGCGCCGGAGCCGCCTCCCCGACCGCCATCCGGGCAATTCCAGATGACTTCACCGCCACGATCTTCCCCTTCCCCACCGCAACCACATACCACCGCCCTTTTCTGCCCCACCACTCCTATTGCAATCTAGCCAAAACCCTGCGGCCATCACCCCAGCCCACCTCCACCGTGGCCTGCCGCCGTTCTGCCGCGGCCACCACCGCCTTAGCCGCCGTTGCACCGCCGTCGCAGCTTGTCGCCACCCTGTCGCGGCCACTGCCGCTGTGACCCGCCGCCGGCCTGTCGACGTTACCACCCCTGCGCACATGGCCTGCCGTCGACGTGGTCCTCTGTCGGCCCTCCAGCCGGGTCCTGCCGCTTCCCACGCCACCGCCACTGTCGGTGCCCCAAAAACAGCCTGCAAGCACCGCCGTGGCCTCCTGCTCACTCCCACGTTCCCCACCAATGGTGCTCCCGTACTCAGCTATGCACTATAGCTATCGTGCCCAGACGACGTGCTAGGAGAGGACAGCCAGTGCCGTGCCCAGACGACGTGCTCGGAGGCGGGAGGAGATGTGTCGACCGTGTGTGCTCAGAGGCGGGAGGGTGAGGGAGGGAGAGGGACGGGGACGTCGGGGAGAGGGGACGGGGACGCCAGGGAGCGTGAGGGAGGGGGACACTGGGGAGGAGAGGAATTTCGTGAAGTTCTCTTTCGAGGGATTCCGTGCGAGTCCGTGCTCTCAAAAAAAATGATAGAGAGTTATTTTTATTTAGAAAGAGATTATAATTGGATGGGATTTCATTCCTAAAATTTAAGAGAAGAATATCAAACGGGGTAAGATAATCTCTTACTTTTTTTTTAAAATTTAAGAGAAAAAAGAGAGAAACGATATCAACCAAACACCCCGTAAAAGGACACAAATTATATAAATCCGTGAGGCCTATACAGAAACATGACCCAATTCAAAAATTTTTCTAATTTATCTATGTTCATAATCATTGGATGTCATGAGAGATCTCTTCAAATGGCCTAACATCATCTATTTATTAATAATATAGATAGATTATATATATATATTTGTACACTGTTATCCAACGTCATCCCATAGAGGAGTTTCCTCGTCGGATCTTTCGGATCCAGAACATGTCGTACCCGGAACTCCCCTTCTTCAAGCTCCGGACGGGAGCAGGTTCTGTTTTGGAATCCACCGATCCTACGGCCCTGGCGGGCCAATCAGGTGTCTTTCGATGAAGCCCAGGAGATGTAATCGGAGGTGAGGATTTTAGAACTGGCAAGCCAAAACTGGTGGACTCCAATTCCCATCCTATCCCAAATGGATCTGCAGACAAACTGATCACCCTGGCCAGACTTTCCCCCCTTCTTGCCTTTGTAGAAGCAGCAGCAGGGAGAATGGAAATCATGAAGACCACTCCTTTGTCAACCCATCCTTGCCTGTCTCTTGAGGTCTTCCATGGCCGCCGCCCCCAAAGAGCGAAGAACAGTGCAGTCTTTGCATCAAAGCCTGGCAGCAGCCAGAATTTCAGAACAGTATGTGTTGTTCTTCCAGTACTCCCAAGGTTTCAATTTTGGTTCCTGATAGAATCATGGTTCACCGATTCGGAGATCCATATTGAATTGGATAATATTCTCTCTGATCTGATACGAGTCAGCTCGACTCAAATCCGCCCGAGTCTCATATGTTAAAGTAAGCTAAACAACAGAGTTTACCTCTTTTCATCTCTTAAAATACAAGATTTATGATTATTGTTACATCATTATTATACTTTTTGCATTTTCAATTTTATAGATGTTTAGATATTATATTATTATTTAAATAGTTCATAGCAGCTCGACGCGATTCAGCTGACTCCTGAGTCTAAATCTACTAGATATGATCCGAGTTATCCGAGTCAAGATGAGTAGAACTATGACATCTTTGAAGTTTGAAAATATGTGTGTGTGTGTGTGAGAGAGAGAGAGAGAGAGAGAGAGAGAGAGAGAGATGATGATGGCTATATGGCTACAACTGATAAACAACACCGTTTTATCCCCTTTTTCCCCATTTGCAGGTAGCAAAGGGCTGCCGAACATGCAGTGGCAAGGGTGCAATAGAATGCCCCGGATGTAAGGTTGGAGAAACTACCAGTACCACTGTCAACTTCTAGAGCAGATCAACATCAGAAACAAATCTTTATCCTTGTAACATTTGGGTAGCATTTGTTTTATTTATTTTTATGTTCTCTCAATGATATAGGGAACTGGAAAGAACAAGAAGAACGGAAATATCTTTGAAAGATGGAAGTAAGCCTCGCTCTGTTAGCTCATGGTTGATGTTAATTACCCAAGATAAAAAGGGAAAAAAACAAAACAACAGTCTGTAACAATTAGTGTCCTCTGGTGTTGCAGGTGTTTTGACTGCCAAGGTTTTGGGCTGAGAAGCTGCCCCAGCTGTGGCAAAGGAGGAGGGCTCACACCTGAGCAGAGGGGGGAAAGATAGTGCCACACAACTTAATTTGCTCACCATCTCTGCTGTCTATGCAAGAGAAAGTTGTGTTTGTACATGAGCCATCTTTGCTATCCCATACATATGAGAGTTGTGTTTGTAAGTGAATTGGGCCAAGTTATGTTTCAAGCTTGCTGTCTAAATCCTATCTTGCCTGTTGTGGGTTATTCTAACAGATAGAGTCAATGTTTGGTACCTGTCCCAGATGGTTATCCGTCCGGGACTTACGGGATTGTCCACATTGGGGTGGATGCAATACCGCCCCCATGTGGCCAATCCTGTCGGCAATAAGATTTACCCCTGCCATTTTGATAACAGGTTAGAATAAATTATCCGAAGTGGGTCCGAGTGAGTTATTCTTTGAGTTTGATAATTTACTCTTACTCTGAGAATAACTCATTCCATGTGAAATAGTAGAATGAGTTATTCCTAAAATAAGGATCTTAACCCTAACCGACTCCAGATAACTTAACCCTGCTACCAAATTTGATTAAGGGCGAGTAGGCGGAATAACTCATCTTATTCGTCCCTTATTCTATTATCAAAGTCGCCCCAACAGATAATACAAACTCTTTCTTCACTTCACTAACAAGCTCTCTCTCTCTATCTATCAAACTCGATTAAGGGAGAGTAGGCGGAATAACTTATCATATTCGCCTCTTATTCTATTATCAAAGTCGCTCCAAGAGATAATACAAGCTCTCTCTTAACTTCTCTCTCTCTCTCTCTCTCTCTCTCTCTCTCTCTCACTACTATTGCTTTGGCAAGGAGGCAAGGGTCGTGTTAACTTGGGCATGTAAAAGAGCTCATGCCATTAGACATACACACAATTCAGTTCCTAAGCTATTTGAAAAATGAAAACTACTGTATTTATTTTAATATCCAAAGGAAAGAAATTAATGGACGGTTATCGAATGGCTAACAGTCAGAATGAGAATATAGAAAAGTGAAATTGAAGTACAAATGAAGTTATAACTCACTCCATTACCAGTCAAGTTAAACATAGAAGAAACTAATTTTTCTTAAGATAAATTAAAAACACAAAATCTAGTTTTTGTGTATCACGAGAGGTAATACTATACGAGAGATGTTGCACTGTGCGAATAATTTTCTATGACTGCCTATGTTTGAATCTATTTTTCCCCCAATTTTATTAGATAGCTTCGTCAAGTTGTTAAATGTATCCTTTTCAAGAACTTGGATTATTGTGCGTGACCCGGGATTTTCTGGTTCACCAAGTTCCTAGTCACCAAAAAGAAAAGAGAATCGAGACTATTGACTTCTAATTATAATGTACTTAGTGATGTGATTAACTGTGCTCTCTTTTTTTTTATAGAAAGCCCTTCCTAGTTGTGATTAGCAAAGTGCTTCCAATTCGGAAGGCACTTTCCATGTCACTCCTAGGGGGTGATATATCGATGAATGAGAAAGAGATAAGATTACATCAGTCTGATGCTAGACATCCCTAGCTTATCTAACCTGGCAGCACCCTTAGCCAAATGGGGAAGTTCATGCTGCGAATTGAAAAAATTATTACAATTGGAAATGCAGGCAAAATTGGCTAAATAGTCTGCTACATTGTTAGCTTCCCTGAAAATGTGAGAGATATTCAAAGATTGAGGGAAGTAACTCCAGATTTCTCTAGCATAAGGTAGAATCTCCCATGGGAAGGCTGCCTTCCTTTGGATCACTTGCACTAGTGTTAAAGAATCACATTCAATCACAGTCGACTGGAAAGGAATGATGTGAAGGTATTTGATGCCATCCAGTAGAGCTCGGGCTTCGGCAACGAGACTATTGCTGTGAATGTATGTATGAGAGAATGCCAGGAGAGTATCTCCTTTGGAATCCCGAATGATTCCTCCTCCTCCGAAAACTCCTGATATCTTACAAGCACCGTCAGTATTTAACTTAATGTTAGGCCAAGGAGAGCAATACCATCTTACAATTTTCACCAGAGGGGCTCCCTTGGCTGTTGCCTTAAAACTAAAGGCTGCCATTATATTCCGATTGCAAAGTTGATCTTCCCATAGATTGACATTATTGAGAGCCAATTTTACATGAGATAATACCTTGTTGAAAAGAGTGTGGGAGGTGGACTTGCCTTCAAAGATTGCTGCATTCCTTGCTAACCAAAGTTCCCAAAGTCCAAATGCAAGAACAGCTAACTGAAACTGACCATATAGAGATTTGGCTTTCAAACCATTGACTGTGTTTTGAATCAGAGATCTGGCTGAATTTCCCCAGATATGACATCCGCTACTGTAAAAGGAAGACCAGAGAGATGAAGCCCAGTCACTTTTAATAAAAAGATGATTTGAGTCCTCCTCAGCTGGGATATTGCAGCAGTGACATTTGGATGGGAGTGAAATTCCCAGAGCTTTAATTCTGGAATCAGTCGGCAGACTATTATTATAGACTTTCCATATGTGAATTGAAAGTTTAGTTGGTATCCATTTATACCAAATCTGGTTGAAAGCTAATAAAACCATAGCTGAATCATGACTGCTGAGTATTTTATAAGTGGAGGAGATCTGAAATTCTCCTGAAGCAGAGAGGCTCCACACTGGTTTATCCTTTTCTTGACTATTATTTATATTTGATAATTTTTAGATATTTTACTTGTTTTTATTGAAATAAAAACAAGACGTTGTAGTAACAACTTCTTTACTTACACTGATGTGTTGATATTAAAGTTTAGATGAAATTCTTTGTTAATATTGATGTGTTGAATGTGAGTGCTCGAATGTATAAGAAGTAATATATGAATGTATATAGTTGTAATATGTGAGCACAATAAGTAGAATTTTTAAAAAATAAAAAATTACTTACATTTTCTTTTAAATATTGGCACTAGTTCTATTTTCCACGTTTCTTAAAAAATGTTGTTAATATTTAAGAATTTTTGCAAATAAATTATTATTAGAATTAAAATTTTAAAAAATCATTAATAGAAATGTATTAACATCCGTACCACTATGTAAAATTATATTGTGTAAATATTCCATTTCAAAGTCATAACACTTCTATCTAAATCCGATGAGGACTATTCTCCCATCCTTACACTGTCTTAAAATACTCTCTGAGGAGGGTAAAATCAACTTGGCCCACATGCAGCCCATTAACGGCAGGCCTACATCGGCTCAGGACCCGCCCGGTGCGGAGCAGGCCTCCCGACAGTTAGTGGCCCGCACCAGGTGGCCCAATAAAGACAGACAAGGGATTTGCCAGCTCATAATGGGCATCGACCCAAGCATCTCGGGCGCCGGATGACTCTACGATGACCGAGCGTTACTCCCGCCATCGCCGACCTCTACTCCAGCATGGGCGAGCATACGGCTAGGGTGCCATAAGACTTGCCTGAAGGCCGCACGGCCCGGATAAATGGGCACATAACGAGAAACTTCCCACGATCGCGGGGAGACGTTATACCACGCCTCACGCCTTTCTCTGTTAAGGGATGGGCCTCCACCGCCAGGACAACCGATATAAATAGACCTCCGATCAAATGACAAAAGGACACACATACACACACAGACATAGAGAGGCTCACACAGACACTCACAGACAGAGACAAGCCTACACACAGACAGAGAGCCATACACCGGGGAAACTGACAGACCTACTGCAGAGGAAGAGACATCATGAGGAGTCAACTGCCGAGCACGTCTCAGGCCTTGCGAGCACTCTCCGAACACTCCCTGGACACGGTGAGCATATCCAGAAACTCCGTTCCGGCTCCAGGCTTGATCATTCTACTCTCAAACTCTTTTCTCCTTTTCGTCTTATGTTGATCCTCATCCAACACGACCTTTACTTAAGCATCGGAGGGTTGTCCCCTGAGATAACGCTCAGGGCTCCTTTTGACGTCTTCCTCTTGGTGTTTGCAGGCTTCCACGGGTGTCTAGACATCCTTGTCCAAATAAATAAATCATAAAAGTGTGATATGAGATTCGGGAGATCATCTTTTCACCTCTACACCCTCCATAATATAACTTCAATATATATGAATCGACCATATTTCCGCTACACACGTATACAACAAGATAGAAAGAAAATAGGAGGAGTTATCAACAGTTAATCGAATCAAAAGAAACTCATGAGCTTACATATATACCACTATCTTCCACTTTACCTTGTAATAAGAGACGGTATATAGTACGAGGACCACACCCACGCTCTCACCTATGGTATCTCTTAAAGAGAGCGTGGTCTTCTCTATCTATATATATTTTCCATAGCAATGTGACCCTACACGTAAACAAAAGTCGTAAATTTCATACGATGGTCTTAAATAACTGGCCTTTACCTCACAAACCCTTAATAAACAAATGAAGAAACTCGACGAAGTCGTTAGTCAATGGCCATCATACAACTCTAAACCCTAATCCCATCCAAATGTCATCACTGCTTTCTAATAATATACTAGATGAATGGTACATTTGCAAAAATCGATATTTTGAGGGGTATATATGCAAGTATCCCTTTTACTTATGGGGAGGGGAAGGATCCACTGCGTCAGGCACGTGGACTGCAAGAGAAGCACCCAGTACACAAACAAACAACTTGAACCTTACTGTTGCCGTACTACTTACAACACACTCAGTTGTTCCTTCCTTCATGGCAGATCAGATCAGACAGTCTTTTGCCCCTGCCACTTTATTCTGACGAATGATCGATAATCGTAGCCCTCCATCCACGGTACTTGATCTTTACTCCTAATTACTTGTCCACCATTTATATTTCATGCAGAAACTTAATTTAGGCTCCTACGTACGTACCAGTCTACCACCTGCATGCAGACGATTAGAGTCTTAATTAGATGCCATGCATTCTCAAGACGCGGTCCGTACGTAGGCCGGCAGTGGCCTTGCTTTGAGGATGTCGTAACTCTTCGATTATCACGAAAAATAGGGGACTAATTAAGATAAAATACACAGTGTGTTAACTACAATACTCTAACATATGCCCATGCGAGCAAACAAGTGGTCTGAAACTGGGACTAATATATATATATATATATATATATATAGTGGTATTAACGACACTACTCTAATATATATAAATATATTAGAAAATAGGGGACTAAGATATAATGTAGTGTTGTTAACTACACTACTCAAATCTGTACCCCTTCTGTGCAAGCAAGTGATTGATTCTCCCTCTCTCTCCTCTCTCTCTCTCTCTCTCATGTTAAATAGTGCTTAGTGTTAACAACACTATATCTGTGTGCAAGCAAGTGATTGATTCTCTTTCTCTCTCTCTCTATGTTTTTTTCCCTCTCTCTCTCATATAGTGGTGTTAACTACACTACTCTAGTATATCCGTGTGCAAGCAAAGTGATTGATTCTCTCTCTCTCTCTCTCTCTCTCTCGCGTTGAGGGGTGCATGGCTGGGGAGTGAGAAAGGTGCCCATTGCTAGGGATGTAAAACGGTTAGTTAGCGATGAGGATAGCAGCTATATATATACATATCCTGATCTTTGTTCTTAACAATTAACATGTATATATATATATAGGTTTTATCAGACATTAATGTTATAATTCACTTGATAGTAAATTAAGAAAATATCAATTATTTACTTGATGGCCCACCCAATATTGATCCACTATTAAATCTTGATATCTGATTTTAAAATTCAATAATACAATGTTCCCAATAAATATTGGAGGATGGTAAATTTCCTCCACTCTGAATGTTGGGGGCTTCTCATACACAAGGATTTCTCTAGATATATAGCCAGAGTTTATAAAATAAAGTATGACATAAGATGAGATTAATTTTGTAACCTCTAAAGCTCTCATTATTGACATATATAGAAATCTATAATGGAAAAATTGTACCTTCAAGGAAGAAAATTAATGCAAGATGGCGCGGTGATTTTGAACTGCTTTAAATTAGTAGTTCTTTATGTCAACTTGAGAATTAATAGGGCCTTAATTGAGTCCCTATTTCATTTTTTAATTTTAGTAGATGATTTAGATTTGTGATACATAACAGTCAACTAATTATCAAGATACTTGGTTTAACCCATTTACCGTACGTGAAGAGCATTGTTTACAAGGTCCACATTACCAATCTATGGCATACATTAAATTATTTTTTTGTAAGAATCTGAAATACTAATATATATGTTATCTATATATATGTATAATATGAAATAGGAGGATATAGATGACCATGATATAGATATTTAAAAAGTGTGTTTTATTCTTATCCTAAACGAAAAGGATAAGGATAATATTCTTACCCTTAGCCTTAAATTTGAGTCCTCAAAGGGTCCCCACAAATGGGAATATTTCATAATTTTCCCCTTCCTTTAACATCCCTGAGCCTAGCGAGATGGCAGCGATCGGCATGGGTCGTATCGTACATCATTAGGCTGGAGAGAGAGAGAGAGAGAGAGAGAGTATGGGCGATATTGTGCCGGCGGCGTCGCCGGAGCCGGCCAAGGAAAGTAGTGACCTCCCTGATGAGGACACGAATCTTCACCGGGTCGTCAGATTAGGGGACGTCCATTCGGCAAGGCGGATGGTCGGAAAGCACGCCCACCTCGTCGGCGTGGCCAACGAAAGGAAGGAGACCCCTTTGCACCTGGCCGCCCGTGCTGGGGACCTCGAGATGGTGACACTCCTCATCGATGCCGCAAAAGAGTGCGCCGACGACTCCGAGCAGCTCGACCCCAAGGCACGGAGGCCGCTGCGGCTGTGCAACAAATCCGGCGACACCCCGGCGCACCTGGCCCTGCGCAACAGCTACGCGTCCGTGGCGATGGCCATGGTGGAGGCGGACAGCGAGCTGGCCAAGGCGGAAACGGACCTGTTCCGCGAGTCGCTGTTGTATCTGGCGGCCGAGAGGGAGATGGTGGTGTTCGCACGCTGGCTGCTCCAACACCATCCCGACTGCAGCTGCAAAGGACCGAACGGCGAGACGGCTCTCCACGTCGCAGCCAAATCCTGGCAAGCAAAAAGTATTCTCTATACTTATGTATATCTACCTATCTATATATATAATATGAATATGTGTCATAAAATAATTTTACCTACGTAGGTATGTTAGCAATAACATATATGGTAATATATGACAATATATATTACGTACTTGCATGGATGATCACTGTGTGCAATGGCGTGCATGGATGCATTGTGGATGATCGTGAACATCAGACATCAAGAAGGTGTTCAGATGGAGAGGACAAGCGATGGTTGACCAGCCAGATTTTGATGGGAACACTCCCTTCCACCATGCGTGTTACCGAGGCTGGTCGGTGGTGGCTGGGCTACACTCGTGTTTTCCCCGCAACCCCAAGCTGTACTCGCACCCAAACGGCCGCGGCAACCGCCCCATACACATGGCGGCGATGGGCGGCCATGACTCCGTGGTGCGGTGGCTGATCCGTGCCTTCCCTCCCTGCGGGAACAGCCTCAACGGGCGGGGCATGAACATCCTGCATGTGGCCATCAAGTACGAGAAGCGAGAGGTGGTGGCGTACATACTGAAGGAGCGCCAGCTCCAGGGCCTCATCAACGAGCACGACAGGAACGGCAACAGCCCCCTCCATCTGGCCGTTCGCCACCGGAACGGCGACAACGACATCCTGCGCGCCCTTCTGCAGCACCCCAGGGTGGATAAGCTGGCCAGGGACCGCAGCCACAGGACTGCTCTCGACGTCTTCTTGGAACCGGACGAACCCAGTCGCGGACGCGACAGCAGTACTGAGGAGAAAACGGGGCCATGGGTGAGTACGCGCGTAGCACGTACATTTCTTCTTCCCCCCCCCCCCACCAAACTCGTAGTCTGTACGTACTTTTAGACGCCAAGAATGACCAAATATCAGATCAATAATACCAATAACTTAACTTCAACACTTCCCCCCCCCTCTCTCTCTCTCTCTCTCTCTCTCTCTCTCTCTCTCTCTCTCTCTCTCTCTCTCTCTCTCTCTCTCTCTCTCTCTCTCCATACAAGAACGGCATATTCTTTTGTTTCCTGTTGGACTACTAGTTCAGAGAATGTGTTCTGTACAGATATTTTCTTATAATTATTATTTAAAATGAATATCTTTGTTAATAATTAGATTTGTCCGAAGCTTCGTAATTTGTTTTTTTTCTTGTAAAACTGAAATAAGATTTTTGAACTCAAATAAAGAGAACATCCAGGCCTTATAGAAAAAAAACCCTTACATTATTTGCCCATATATTCTTGAAATCATTTAAAATTATTCCTATATATTCTTACTTTTATCGTATTTATCGTAATACTCCGAAAATCTTTAAGAAAATAGTTCATTGTGCCCCTTCACATAGATATACGGAGAATTTTACATTTTGAGGATAGGAGCTGATAAGAACACAGTAAATATTTTCTTAGGGCCACTTTGATAAAGCGGTGGGTTAGGGGCGGGTAATCCACCCCACCCCTAATACATCTCGGATGACTTATTCCACTCTTTTGATTAGAGTGAAAAAAATCTAAACTTATCCTTAACCGACTCCGGTTAAGATAAAAAGAGTCAAACCAAGATTGAGTCATCCCACCCATGATAATTCATCCTAATCCGACTTACCCTTTTATCAAATTGACCCTTAAAGATTTTATGAGTATTATAATAGTAAATACGACAAAGATAGAGATATGGGGTGTAATTTCATAAGATTTTAAGAGGGCAGGGGTAATTTCTGGAGCCTTATTTTTATATTTTTATTCCAAGTGATTTATGTTGAGAATTAATTAAGGACCACTATGAAAATATATTATGAGAGTCTGAGATCCCCTGGCCATTGCGCCACTGTGAAAATTAATAATTTAATCTTGCAGGTAACACAACTATATATACGAAGAATTATCATATTGAGGGTAAACAGTAAACGAATCGTGCTTAATTTCTGATGATGACGATGGTTATGATATTAATTTACCTGTTAATTAATATATTATTCAGGTGGAAGCTCAGTGGATGCTAACCAAGGCCATCCCCCCTCATCAGGAGCCCGAGATACAGGAAGCAAAGCTATTGAAGCAGAACAAGGAAGGGTACAAAAGCCTCAAGTCAAACCTCGCCACAACCTTGAACAACACCTCCATGCTGGCGACGCTGATAGCCACCGTCACCTTTGCCGCCGCCTTCACCTTGCCAGGCGGTTATACTTCCGGCGGCGGCGGCGGCGGCCGAGGAGGAGGAGGAGGAGAAGGATCAGAGGGTGGCGGTGGGGAGCCCATATTGCTGGGCCTGCTGGCCTTCCGGGCCTTCTTGATCTCCGACACCGCCGCCATGTGCTGCTCCCTGGCGGTGCTATTCATCTGCGTGTACGCCGCATGGGAGGACATCAGCTACGTCGCGTTGTACTCGAAGACCATCCAGGGGCTCATGTGGTCGTCCTTCGTCTCGCTCATCGTCGCCTTCGCCACGGGGGTGTACGTGACCATCGCCCCCCGATCGCCCTGGCTCGCCATCCTCGTCTGCGTCCTCTGCGGCAGCGTCCCCTTGATGACCTACTTCTACTCTTACTGGCCACGCATCAGCATGGCCCTCCGCCTGCTTCGGTTCCTCAACATCATCGCCAAAGAACGGAGCCCACCAAAGAACGAGGGAGGCGGTAGCAAGTACCCCCAGAAGACGTTAAGAAGGATGACGTAAGGATGGACCCCACTTTTTATTGGGGGGGGGGATTATCTCTCACTTATCTCAGAATATAACTCTCAATCTCTCTTTTTTATTTTGACAGATAAAAAAAAAAGTTAATAGAGAGAGTTAATAGAGATAATTAAGCGATAACTCCTAGTTAAATGACTTGTTCCATATGTTAGATTGATGCGCAGATGAGGTTGAATATAATTTTAATTAGTATGTTAATTACAAACCCAGTTCTCATAAGGGGCTTTCTCCATATATTACTATATAAACCAATGTTACTAAAAAATTACAAAATATAATATCTGACAATACATTTGAACACATATCATTATTTTTGTTAAAATAATACAGAAATGCAACTTTAGTTAATTTTAGTCCATACGGAAGCGCATATTCCTCATAAATTCTATTATTCCCATTAGTTGAACCTTGTTTGACAAAAATATCTTTCCTTTAATTGTTTTCTCTCTGTCACTTGGGATCACCTTCACTGGAGGGGATGGCTCATCACCCCATGCACCTTCTAAACCGCCCCCCCCCGTCAGCCATGTCTGACATGCATGATGGCTCTCCCGCATAGGTCACCGACATAAGGATCAAGGTCCTAGACATCTCTGTCCTAGGCCCCTAGGAAAAGTCTAGTTAGCCGTCGAGATTAGAGATTGGGGATGTCAAAAATACCCGCAAATCTGATTATCTGCATTACCCGACCCGTGATGGGTCGAGTAATACCCGAATAAACGAATATGGATTCGGGTTCAGATACATTTAAAATATCCGTTTCATATTCGGATAGGGTATGGATTTAGTGCACCCGTACAAGTACCCGATCTGAACCCGCTCTTAATAACTTATTGTGCATGCTAGGTCTATGATTTTGACATGAACCCAATCTATTATCCGTCTTGTTGAGTTTGTGAGTTTAGACTTATTGCTAAGATTATAAGGACGTTTTTATAAAATATAAAAATTACTTTAGAAAGGAAGAATTGACCGGATTTCTTTTTTTCTAATTCTCATAAATCTCACATTTCTTTGGATGTGAACATGGACTCATGCTTTATGGACAGATACAGATATCCGCGGATATATCCATACCCGTGACGGATATACCCGTATCTATACCCGCGAAAATAATAGGGTACTATCCGGGTATGGTATTGGTCTACCCGAGCCGAACCCGATCCATTGACATCCCTATTAGAGACATCAAAATTGACCTAGAGAGAGGGAGGGCTTCTAAAGAGAGATAGATTTCACTCACAGACAAGAGCTTGTTAGTCTCCTCCGTGGCCAGCATGATCGAGCTGCACTATCTCTAGTGACTAAACCATCGCCACATCCCAAAATGGCAAGCATGTCTCTTGCCGTTGTCATCAGCGCCATCCTTGACTTCTAATAGTAGACCTAGGAACTCCTGGAGTATGGATGACCCCATAATTAAGTGCTATTGCACTCCCACATGTATAGCCAGAGTGTGACCACAAACTCGCCTGGTGACTCAGACAAGGTGTGTGTCATTGCAAAGAAGAGCAGCAATCTTGCCTCCCCTGGGGAGACATCCATTGCCCCCTAGACCGCCCATGGGTTGAGAGAGAGAGATATATATATATCCTCCCCCACCAACACTATCATCCCCTAGTCTTTAACCTATGTAGAAATATTAAGGATCGATCTTTTTTTTAGGTAGGGAAATGAGACTTGGGGAGCGGAGTAGGGAGGAGAGGGGGGGAAGGGGGAATTTACTAGTTAACTAAGGGGTGACGGAATGACCTCCTAGGGCCTCGAGGAGGTGCCCACATGTGCCCACCACTGGCACAGAAGAGAGGCAACTGCAATGGGTAATTAAATCTCTCACCTCCTTGCTGGAGGGAGGGATAGAACCCAAGCCCACCTCCTTCCAAATTAAGGAGGTGGGGTGTCCATTCACCCTGGACATTTAGGATCGATCCTACAACATTAATTAGGGCACAAGAAAATAAAATTAGAATCCATCTAAGAATGAGCTATTACTAGAAATCATATCATGAGTGGAACTCAAAACAAACCCTAGTGATGCATCAAGTAGGACTAACTCAAGTATCGGAATTGCGTCAGCTTGAGAGAGCGTGAGCACTTTGTGATTATATTCGACGCCGAGGATTTGTGCTTGTGAGCTGGGGTGAATGTAGCAGACCAGTGGATCTGGTGGTCGACAATCATGCAAGTTACAGGTAAACTTTGTGGCTTGTGGACACCAAAAATTGCACACTCAGATGTCCTGCTCGGCTTCGCATCAACAACGGCGCCGAGCGAAGAAGCCTCGGAGAGACTGGTCGTCCGGACTCCCCAAATATGCACACTGCCGTGAAGCCGTCCCCGGAGTCACGGCAGCGAAGAGAAACCAACTCCCGGGAAGCTCATAATCCATGGGCCTCGAAGAAAATCAAATGGGCCACAACTCGTGCTCACAACGGGCTCAAAGCTGCCCATTTAGCCCTTCAGCGGCACGCCCATTTGAGGCTTCAACGGCATGCTCCCTGCAGCCTTCAGCGGCACACCCCAGGGTGTCCCCAGCGGCACACCCCTTGGGGAGCCCAGCGGCACACCCCTGGGTGCCCCAGCGGCACACCCATGGGAGCCCCTCAGCGGCACGCCCTGCCCCCAGCGGCACACCCGTCCTGGGCTCCAGCGGCACACCCCTAGGGTGTCTTCAGCGGCACGCCCCAATGGCTTCCAGCGGCACCCCAGGAAGCCTCAGCGGCACGCCCATTTGGGGCTTCACCGGCACGCTTCGTTGGGCCTTCAACGGCACGCCTTTTGCCCTCTTCAGCGACACGCTTAGGCAACCTTTAGCGACACGCCCTTTTGGCCCTCCTCCGGCACACCTTTTGAGCCCGCCAGTGGCACGTCAACGGCCGAACGACGTGATGCCCATGCCCTATGGATCATTGGCACGCAATGGGACTTGCTGAGGTGTCACCTGGGGAGAGGGCCACGCTGCCTACTCCTCCTGCCACCCAGGACAAGGGAGTCAACTCCCATTAAATGCCCTCCGGACGCTTCCCGCCTTGGGACGCTCCCGCTGCCCGGGGTATAAAACCCCTCTTCGCTGCGAACAAAAGGGAGGAGAGGCAGATACACACAGGGACACCCACACGCAGACAGAGAAGAGGAGAAGAGAAGAAGAGAAGAAGAAGGAGAAGAGAAGAAGAAGAAGAGGAGGGGAGGCTCTGCCTCCCCCTCCTGCTGTTCCGCCCACCGCCGTCCCCGCGAAGAGCAGAAGAAGAAGCAGAAGAAGAGAAGAAGAGAAGAAGGAGAGGGGAGGCTCCGGCTCCCCAGTCGCTATCCCGTCCACCACCACCGGTGTGAAGAGAGAGAGAGAGAAGGAGGGTGAGTGAAGAGAGAGAGAGTGAGGACCGGGAGGGGAGGAGTCCCTGCTCCCCCCATTATATCTTCTTTCTTTCTTTCTTTGTCCCCCTTGTGTTCTTTCCCGTCGCCATGTATTAGCTCCCTCGGGGCACTCTCTTTGTGATAATAAAAGTAGGAGGCTTGCAAGTATTTCTCTTGAACGTCTTTCTAAAGCGTTTCTTCCGTGTTTGCATCCTTCGGTGTTTCACGCCCTCCCCCTTTCCCTTTCTCCTTTTGTTAGGGTTTGCTTCCTCCAGGGCATTTTTGCCTTGCTTCCTCCTTCGCTGGCACGCCTTCTTCAGCGGCACGCCCTAGCCAAGCCCTTCGCCGGCACGCCCTTACGGGCCTTCATCGGTACGCTCTCCCAGCCCTTCCCCGGTGCGCCTGGGAACCCCCTTCGCCGGCACGCCCCTACGGGCCTTCCCCGGCACGCCCAGGCCACTCTTCACCTTCCCAACCTCTTCAGCCCGGCACACTTCCCAGCTGCTCCTGGAGAGGTCCCCTGCCCACTGTTACCTCCGAGTTTTCCGGAGTTTTATTAAAGGTGTTGCCGCTCTCGGGCGCCCACCTCCAGTTGTCGGGTTCTGCCACTCCATGTGGGCGCGTTCCCTGTATCTCCCTTACGCTCGGGTCAAGGGGAGATGCTGCCGAATTTTCGTTAGAAACGATAACATATTAAAAGGATAAGAGGAAGCAACAAACAAATGGAACGACCACATGTTAAAAAGGACTAAAATAAAGCAACAAGTAAATAAAAAGAACAACGGTAAAACGCTTTAACCGAGGCAAGGGAACCGTAATCAACTCAAAGAGAGTCGAATCAAATAACGACTAAGTAACTCAAACATCCGTCCTCAGGAGAGAAAGAATGGAAGATAATCAAGAGAAAGAGAGAAGAAACCTATGCAAACTTAATAAAAATCAGAACAAAGAAAAGAAAAGCCTTAAAAGAAACGGAGGAGGAGTGGGCTCCCCATGCCCTTCGCCGGTACGCTCCTATTGTCTCCCTTAGCCGGCACACCTTTCTAGCCATCCTTCGCCGGCACATACCTCATGGCCCTTCGCCGGCACACCCGCTTAGCCCTTCAGCGGTACGCCTTCTACCCCCTTTCGCCGACACACCCTTCAGCCCTTCAACGGCACGCTCCTGCTTCAGCCTTCAGCGGCACACTCACCCTTTTAACCCTCCAGCGGTACACCCCCTGGCCCTCAGCGGCACACTCCTTTGACCCTCCAGCGGCACACCCCTGGCCCTCAGCGGCACACCCTTTTAACCCTCCAGCGGTACACCCCCTGGCCCCCAGCGGCACACTCCCTTGGCCCTCAGCGGCACACTCCCTTAGCCCTCTAGCGGCACACTCCTTTGGCCCTCAGCGGCACACTCCCTTGGCCCTCCAGCGGCGCACTCCCATGACCCAGCGGTACACCTGAAATAATGATATTAATAAAGATAACAAGCTAAAAGAAAACATAATAAATAAACAAATAATGATACAAAACTTAAATAATGATAATAATAACAAACTCAAAATAAAATAGAGAAATAATGGCAAACAATAATGTTAAATAATAATAATAAATGGTAATAAATTCAAAAAGGTGAATAAATAAATAAGAATGATAAAGAAATAAGCAATAATAATAATAAGGTTAAAAGAAATAATAATAACGATGAATGGACAAATAAATGATAACCAAAATAAATAAATAATAATAACAAACTTAACAAAAAATGACAAGCAAATGAATGATAATAAAACGAACAAAAATAATAACAAACCTAATAATAACAATAGTAAATGAATAAATCACAAGAAAAATGAATAAATAGTAATAAAGAATTCACTCAAAGATATATATACAAATTAACAAATGATAATGATAACATTTCTTAGATAATAATAAAACAATGGGATCCGCTTCGCAGCCCCGTCTCTCCCGTGACTCGGTGCCGAAGGAACAACAATACCGCCCTTGCGAGTTGGGCCTGAGTCTAGGGAATTATCCCGAAATGGCTATGGCCTGACCTCGCCTCGGGCTGACATTCCGATTAAATCGGACTCATTTCTCCGGCCGGATCCCTTCCGAGCCGCTACTAAAGTTGCCGCACGTTCGGCAGACATTTGAACGGATTCACCTCGGTTCCCGTCGCGTTCTTATTACGGACCTACGTCCGAACATGAAAAGGCCCGTGAGCGACCTGCATAGCCGGTGGCTCCTACCCCGATATGGTTGTGAGCCGGCATTGCTCCGGGCCAATAGCTCATCAATTCCGACCCGTTCCTATCGGGATTCGTTCCCGCCCTTTCATCGAAATTGCCGTAAACTCGACATACATTTGTACGGGGTTGTTCCCGCCCGCGTCGCACTTTCAATATGGGCCCTTGCCCAAACATGAAAAGGTCAGCAAGTGGCCGACGGAATCCGAATTAGAACGAGACGGCTCTCGCCACCCCCGGACTCCTTCCATGGGAATATCAATAAGACCTCCGTGGGCCACACTCAGACCTCGGGCCTGTCCCGATCATGGTCATCGTCTGGCTCATATCCACGGTCTACAGCCCGCTCCTTTCGAACACGTTTTCGGTTCTGGAGTCTAGTCCCGGGACTCTCCCCCGTTGCCCTCCGACACCGGAAATATTATTGATGCCCGCGCAAGCCCCGTTCGGACCACGGGAGGCGCCCCCAATATGGTCCTGACTCGATCTCGTACCGGGCCAATAGATTCGCTGGTTTCCAGCTACAATAACCGAGATTCAACCGAATATTTTCAGTGTCTCGGAATAATAAACTTACCGTATCCCGGCATGCATATGTTCTAGGTCCTCCTGCGATGATTACAATATTCTTAAGCCGGACTCTCGTCCGAATATTAAATGGTCTCCCGAATGACCGACATGTTTCGAACGCCCGCTTCTCCGGACACAGGGCTTTTCAGTCGATTCAAGGGATATTCCCTCGTCGCCCCTTGGCACCGGAAATATTAATGACGCTCATGCAAGTCTTGTTTCGACCGCGGGGGGCCCACCGCAGTATGGTCGCAGCTTGCTCTTGCACCGGGCCAACAGGTTTACTGGCATCCGACCGCTCTAACCGAGGTTTAGCCAAACGTTTTCCGTTCTTCTGAACAGTAAATTGCCATATCCTGGCATACATATGCTCCGGTCTTCCCGCGACGATCGCGCTTTCCCCGAGACGGACACTCGTCCGAACATCAAATGGTCAGCACATGACCGACATGACCTCGAATGGTTTTCTTCTCGCCCTCGCGTGAGGATCCCAATACCTTGTAATAGACTTTTCATGCAATTAATCTCTTGGCCATGAGGCCCTGAATCTCGGCGATTAATCAAGGGTGTTCCCTCGTATGAGGGATGTAAATGACGTCGTGACCTTTATGGCACGGCGGGTTTTGGTCCCGACACGAACCACACAATCGTCTGACGAAGTCAGATCGAGCGCACCATGGGCTCTTCGGGGCCCGAATAAATCGTCACTTCTGTGACTGGCACGCCCACGCACTCAATAGATGCACCACCTGAATAAGCGAACGAAAAGTGCATCCACATGGGTGCCCTGTTTCATATGCTGCCCCCTTGTCTGTGTTATTATACAACTAAAAGCATCATTTTGTATGTACTAACATATGTAATTGGACTTTGGATAGGCCATGCATATAACATGTATATTCTTCACTAGTTCTACACGACCCCATGTCAATGAGTTAATGCTTGATAATGTTGTTAAAATAAACAATTATAAGAAGGTAGGGTAGAGCTTTTCATTTTTGTTTATAACTCCCAAGTCAATAAATGACTACAAAAATCATATTCAAACAAATTACAAAACTATACCTTGTCTGCGGAAGCGACAGACATGCGCACTCTCGTCATCGTGTCAGCGGAAGCAAAATATCATACGTGTCTACGGAATCTGAAGACGACAAGCGTACCTGCCCTAACTAGTTAGGAGGCCTTACCTAACCAGTATAAAAATCCTTAGTTTAAAGGTTAGTGGAATCCCAGATGAGTTGCAGTGGACTGGACATAAGGAAGCCTAACTAGGAGGCCTAACCTAACCAGTATAAAAATCCTTATGCGCGCCTACTTGTGATTGCATGTTCGATCATCTTGATTTCCAATGCATATAACAATTTAAATTTTGAATATGACATTATTTATTATGGCACACCTATTCACCCTCCTCAAGAGTGTGCTCGACTACTAACATTTATAATTTTTAGCAAAATAATCCTTGGGTGTCTATCCAAATGTAATAGACTTATTAAATGATTGATAATCTACAACTCAATAGGGCCTCGTCTGACCAAGAAGTCCCAGTGACACCGAACTATGATGTGCCTTGAGCTCATACTAACAGTTGGATGTAGTGTATGGGTAAAATATCATGATTCTTTTTATTACTGAGACTAATATTGATTATAATTAAGCTGAGAATTTGATTAATGTTCTTCTGTTGTACGGTTCTAGTTATGATTTTATTTCTTGACTTGACATTCATCTTTACCTTTCTTGATTCCTTTCTCTTGCACATGTGAACCCATTCAACCTGACCATTTCTCTGTTCTGTAACATCTCCCTCGACTACGTACTTCTTTAGGCTAGCGTACTGGGTCTCTGCGTTATCAAGACGTACCCCTACTGTTACAGGTGAACTCGACCAAGGGGAGGAAGAAGCTCCAGGAGAAAGAGGTGAGCTGAAGCAGCCAGGGCTCTTCAGCAGTGTTTAGTTTTTGCCATTGATCATGTAAATCTTAAGGGACGGATGGTTTGACGCCGAAACCATATTCCTAATTCATATATTGCCAATTAAGTAATGGGGATTTTCAGTAAATCCAAGTTGATAATTGGCAGCATTGATACAGTTGTGTTCATAGTATGCAGTTTTCATTGTGATCACATGGTAAGAATTACCCGCCTCATTGCATTCAGTAGATTGTGCTAGCAAAGCAGTAGGTCCAAATGAGTGAAGATACTGAAACCAGTAGACATCAACATCACTTAACAGGGCATGGTTAGAATAAGAAGGGGAAGACACATGATAATGAACACAAATCCTGACCTTTCATGTTCCATAAATGACAAACAGGAATAAACCAGAAGATGACAAATGTTCAATTAAAACAGAAGAGCATGCATTTAAAAGAAGCAGGAATACCTGCCGTACTGGGACTGGAGAAATGTCAGAATCAAGAGCACCGACAATGAAAATTGTGACTGGTAGATGCTTCAAATGGCAGACCAAGTCAGAAGCATGTCCCTGTAACTATCTCTTGCAGTTGCAAACACAATAGTTTAATGTTCATCTGTAGCCATCTGCAATAGTGGCTCTTAAGAGAATGGAAGAAACAATGGTGGATGCAATTATGTAAAATTGACTTTCAATAACTCATTGATGGAACATGCATGTCCTCTCTATATGGCAATCTATTGTAGTCCACTCAAGTTCTCCATTTTTTTCTCTACCATAGATTGCAAAAACCTTCTCCTTAATAATAACGATTTATCTTGGCCTTCATCTGGCACCATGTTGAGCTGCCTGTCCCTTCTCTGTTGGTGTAAAGAATCCAAGAAATAGACCATGTCCTCTGCTGCATTAATGAAAAAAACATTGCCCAGAACAGGTTACAAGCTTCACTAGACTAGAGAATTTACTTTTTCTAAAGTAAATTGATCAATAGGCGGCAGCAAGATTGGAATTGCCATTGCTTTCCCACATTCTCCGATTACTATCTTTGCTGCCAGAACCAGCTAAGACCCAGTGCTTCTGGATAGAATTTTAAGAACGCCTCGCTAGCATCAATTACAAGTCTAGGCCTTGCTCCCGCTGCAGTCCTTCCTCTGGCACCACCATGTTCCTCCTCCACCAGAGCAAACCCGATCCACCAACCTGGGGACGAGGATGGTGGGGTCCCTTCTTCTCACAGGCATTACATCATGCAACTTGCGCGCATCTGCTAGACCACTAGAGAACATCCCCTAATTTGGACATCATATATAGTGCTCCACTACATTACACACCATAGCCCAGACGTTGATCAGACAGATTTCTTACACTGCAATATGTAATGCCAGTGAGTGAGGTCAATGCATACATAACAGAATACATGCAGAATGCAAACAGCGAAGGAGGATAACTTCATCACACACGGTGTCTATTGTACTTTCCAAAATTGAATTTTTGGTAGGCAAGAATCTGAAAACCTATATATTTATATATATGCGCATGTACAAGTGTTTGTGCACAAGGCAAAATTATCAAAAAAAATGGTCCTGTATCATGAAAACAGGGGAAAAATGGTTGGTATTTAACTACAAGTGCACCATCACCCTCTCTAGTCTCTACAAAAACACCAACAAATCACCCATGGATCATCACACACTGCAGAAAAAAAATACATCCCACAATTAAGCAGAGTGGCAACTAGCTAGCATGTCCAGAAGTTTTTAAGTCGTGCCATTCTCCAAACAGTACACGGGAGCCCACATCCGCATGCATCAGCGGAGGGAGGGGAAGGTTCACATAACAGGGCCTAGAGACGCGCGCGCGTAAACTGTCGTCGCCGTATGTTGACGGTCCATGGACTTCCCCGGCCTTGCACCCATCTCCGGCGCCGTGTCGTCGCCCTGAAGGGGGAAGCCACACCACCCCTTCCCCAGCAAACCCCAGTCATGCCCATCAGAGCCGCAGAATGGTACGCCCGGGCACGCGGGTATCAATTCCACCTCCTCTACCGAACCCGCGGGGTGCTGCAACTCCTCCTCCTCCACGTGCAGACGTGGATGCTTGAGAACCGTCCGATGGAGAGATCCTGTCGACGTGGCCCCGTTGACGCCGCCTGTCGACAGATCAGCGACACGGCCCTGCTGGTCGGCTCCTCCATTCTTGTCCCCCCCGTCGCCCATCAGCTCCTCCATCGTGAACCAAATCTGATCATTCCCGTCGTCCATCAGCTCCTCCATCGTCAACCATATCTGATCATCATCATCATCCCCGTCCCATGGCCGCTTACAGCTAGTACGTTCGTTGGAAGATGCCACAGGAGCAAGGGGCGCTTCTAATGTCGCCGTGGCTCCCACGGCGTCAGCACCAACCAAGGGCGAAGGAGTCACCCCGACGTCCTCCACTATGATGTCATCGAGAGCAGTACCGCCATCTCCATGATCATCCGCCGTCGCCGTCTGCTGCAGCTGATGATCAGGCGCTAGTACAGGAGCCGGGGAACGCAAGGAACCCACTGGCACTGCGTCAATGGCGCCACCGTTGACGTCATCAAATATTGCTGCGCCGCTGCACTCTCCAGTCTCATGAGTTGCAACATGGCCATGTTCTATCATCTTCATCTTCTGCTTCTCACAAGCCGGTCCTTCGTTTTTCTTCCTGTTTTTGATCTTGCAGAGGACCAAATCTTGGAACTGCAAGCAACATTTACAGAGGAGGAAACCAATTGAGATGGATCGAACAGTAGATTTATATATATTTATTGCTGCTCATGGTGATGTATATGATGGCAAGAATTAACCCTTCTTTGCAACAAATTAATTAACTAATTAAAGCATGGTTTTGTGTGACCGCCGCAGATGCCATGCATGCATGTATGCATGCAACTTATAAGGCAGGTGATCATCAGATCAGGGTTTTAATTATAACAAAAAAAAACACACACTATAATTACCTTCGTGTTCGAGGAGTAGGCGCCGTCGTCTCCAGCGGCACCGGCGGCGAGGCGGAACTCATTCATCACCCATCCGGTGTTCACCTTCTTGTCACGACGGAATGACAGGAGGGTCTTGTAGCCCACCACCCTGCCGCCGCCATCAACGACCTCCCACGTCCTGTTCCCGAACCAGGTGCCAGTAGAACCAACTACGCGCTTTGTGCGCGTGCCATTCTCGGAGCACCGCAAGCGACGAGTAAAGCAGAAGAAAGACCCGTCGTGACCCTCCAACCCCGGCGGCAGGTCCCACGGCGGGGTGCCGTATACATCCCGCACCGGAATGGCGACGGGCGGCGGTAGGCCGACGGCGTACCTGCTCAGATATTCTTGCAGAAGCTCCACTTCGGTGGGGTCAAAACGATACCCGGCCTTCCCCGTGGCTGCCCTCCCATCCATAGCCATAGGTGTTGGGTTCTTGCTTGCAAGCATCGGTGAAACTTCGTTAATGGTATCCCTCTGCATGCATGCAGACCAGGCCCCCGTGTTAATCGAAATTAAAGAAAGGAGAAGAAAGAGAGAGCGAGAGGAGAAGGAGGTTTAATTACTCACCATCATCTTCCCGGCCGCTGTTAATCGAAGAACAGGCAGAAGAAGGTGTTGATCGACGAAGCTAACTACTCCCCGGTGTTCTGCGCCCGTCCAGGCGCTTCTCTCCTACTTACCCCACCGTGGTGATCGATGGTGTTCTGCGCCAGGTTAGTGCAGATAGATATAGCGTGTTTTAAAAAATAACACGTTTACTCACAAACACAGTTCTACTGGGAGTGCTAGTCCCATCTCTCCTTGAATTTGAGTTTTAAAACAAATAACGCGTTTACAAAATTAATAGATATTATTATCATCGACTAATTAATTAAATTTACTCTTAAACAAATAATTTTACTTATCAAATGTTCCTCTTAATTAATTTGAGTTATTCCAAAACAATTTAGTTTATACAAGATTCAGCTAGCACCCTTGTTATCAAAATGTAAAAAATCCACACATACTGTTCATGCAGTTTAATTAATTATTAGATACATTTAAGTTGCTATTTTTTTATTTTCCTTGTGTCTTGTATTTTTAAACAAAATTTAATATGCAATTTTCAAAATATTTTAATATATACATGAAAAGTATATATGAAAAAAATGAATGCATTTTTAGCTTATTAGGAAATTAAACGACTTTAATTGTGTTGTTTACCTTTTTATAAGTTAATTAGGCGATTCTACATTTTCTATCTTTCATGACTTATCTATTTGATCTATTAATTCGATTTAGATGCTTGCATAAAATTAATTTGATGAATTTTATGCACATATATATCCAAGGAAAATAAATCTATAAACGGGACTTTTGTCTCCCATGTTATCAAGTTTTGTCTTTTATCATACTATTTTTCTCCCATAATTATTTCCCTAGGATTTAATTTGGTTGCATCTCCTTTACGTATATTATGCATAATTTTACTACAAATATGTAAAATATTCTAAGAATCTTTGTTTTATTTTATTTTATTTAAATTATTCATTATTTTTTAATAAATAAATTATAAATTTATATATTCTTCATCTTCATAGTGTCTACTTCTTTAATTTAACATTTTAAATTGTCCGGTGTATTCTCGGCTCATCTCTATAGAAGAACTTATATAAATATGCATATTTCGTTGAACATGCAGTACTCAGACCATACGAAAATACTCGGTTAAACTTATATAAATATGCATACTTGGTTGAACTTATACAAAATCTGTATTTTCTGAGCGACATCGAAGTCAATAAGACCACATGAACATGATTTTATTTTGCTTCTTTTACATCTTTTATATTTTTTTAAAAAATAAAGATCTTTCATGTTAGATCCCATGAACTCCCACTATTGAGATTACACAAAATTTAATATGCAATTTTCAAAATATTTTAATCTATACATGAAAAGTATATATGAAAAAATGAATGCATTTTTAGTTAATTGGGAAATTAAACAAAATTAATTGTGCTGTTTACCTTTTTATAAGTTAATTAGGCGATTCTACATTTTTTATCTTTCCTGGCACATTTATTTGATCTATTTCGATTTAGATGCTTGCATAAAATTAATTTGATGAATTTTATGCACGTATCCAAGGAAAATAAATCTATAAATGGGACTTAATTTTGTCTCCCAAGTTATCCATTTTTTTTCTTTTATCATACTATTTTTCTCCCATAATAATTATTTCCCTAGGATTTAATTTGGTTACATGTATCTCCTTTATGTATATCATACATAATTTTACTATAAATATGTAACATATCCTAAGAATCTTTGTTTTATTTTATTTTATTTAAAATATTCTTTATTTTTTATAAATAAATTGTAAATTTTCATATTCTTCATCTTCTTAGTGTCTAATTCTTTAATTTGACCTTTTAGATTGTCCGATGTATTTTGACACATCTCTATTAATAGAAGAACTTATATATAAATATGCATACTTGGTTGAACATGCAGCACTCAGACCGTAAAAAAATACTTGGTTGAACTTATATAAATACGAATACTTGGTTGAACTTGTACAAAATATGCATTTTCTAAGCGGCATCGAAGTCAATGAGACCGTATGAACATGATTTTATTTTGCTTATTTTACTTATTTTTATATTTTTTAAAAAATAAAGATATTTTATGTTAGATCCCATGAACTCCCACTATTGAGAAGTTTAGTAATTAAGAGCTGTTTATTTTGTCTCTCTACTTGTTGAGTTTTGACAGCCTGGTGAGTAAATTTTTACAAAAGAAGCCACCTATTCTGTACATTTTGAAGTAGACAAGGTACGGAGAGGTCACCTTGACAATTATCATAAGTACATGTCCAAGGAAGGAAGAATCATGAGCCACTGTTGGCAATTGTGTAGATCAGGCAACTCTGTTATGTCCCTAGCTTGGTTTTGGAGAGGAATCATTTGGAATCAAATCCAACATTCTATTTGGATATCATAGTGCTGCGCTGCAAACTAATCACAGGGATCAAGCAGATTTCTATGTTGCAATTATGTGATGCCAAGAGGTCAATACCAGAAGACAATGCAAACAGTGGAAGAGGATAAGCCCATTAAAACATGGTGTGTAATTCCCAAACTTGAATTTGTGGTGGGGAAGGATATGAAAACCTGTATACAAGTATTTGGTATAAGCATTATTGTAGAGATCTGAATTCCTGTGACAAATTTATAACTGTAAATGCCGTAACAATCAGCCCTTCTTGAGGAATGACAAGTGATCTTATTAGGAAGAACTGGAATGCAGCAGAAGGCAAGATTGCATCTACATGGCCTTCTGCAATCTAGAAAACAAACAGGAGGATGAACCCCAGATGATAAATCAGAGGACTGTATTATTTCTTGTTTAGGTCACTTTGCCCTTGCATCTTCCGCAGTTTGGAAACCTGTGCACTAACATGAGTGCACCACCAGTTCCGTATACCGGTGTCCTTTGGCTAGCTCGATAAATATGCCAGAGGATTTGCTGCAATTCAATAGGTAGACTCCCCAAGATGCGACTCATTGCAAACATCACAAAAGTGCTCTTATTTTACTTGGTATGGATTTCATACCAATGTTTTCCCCAATGTGCAAAGGTCACTTCTCGACCTTATATATTCAATAGCGGGATCAGATGGACCCTCAGATATAAAATTGTTGGCCTACAATGAATGGTCATGAATGTGTCATTTGCCAACAAACACATTCCAGATCTGGTATCATATGCCCATAGGCCAGATAAAACTTGGCATTCTAACTTCCTCACCCTCCCACCAATCCAATTGTTATGAAGAATCAGATAGCCCTTCTTCGTGCGGGTTGCTCCAACATCATGCTTCTCCCATAAGCTTTCATAACCCCCGTTTGGAAATAGGTTATGATCCAAGAAAACGCTAGTCAAATTAGTCTTGGAATCGAGGCACTACTGATTTTGGCTGACCCAGTTGATGCCACCATCCCCACATGGTACATCATAGAAGCTTGCTGTCTCCAAAGCTCTGAAGTAGATACAGGTTTCACCACTTTCTCCATTGCAAGAATTGTGGAAACATCGGAACAAGCAAAGTGGAAACCAAAATTTAAGTGGCAACGGTAAATTGATAGGTCCTGCAAATCATCACAAGTTGATGGAAATTTGATTAGAAATAAAAGTCAAATGGAACGGTAAAAAGGGAAGTTTAGCCACTAATGTTGAAACCTATTAGCTTCAAAAAGAATTTGTCATCATATTGTGCCAACAAGCTTCCCACACACAAAAATGGCTACAGAATATAGGATCCACATGTACGACTAATTCTCTGTCCTCTTTGTTTAATGATGAGAAACTCATACTAAATGAATAACAAAAGCCCACCAAGCCCCTGATGCGTGGAAGAGCCTTCAAATCCCACACACCCAGCCAGCATTCATATACTTCTTCCCCTTAACTAACAGGATTATTTCTCATGTTGTTCAAACCATGATAAACAGAGACATTGTAAGAAGTTGGACAAAAGATACAATATGGCCGTGAATTTAGCAGTTAATGGGGTAATCTACATGTTTACCATGCTAATCCACATGTGACCGGAAAGAAAACAATGAAAGAAAAAACTAGTAAACAACATACCTTGCAAAAACAATTCTGGTTCGAAAAAGGAGGAAATGAAGCAGAAAATGGAAAGGAAGAGAGAAGGTTGCCTAATCAAAAAGGATCCAATATAACAAAAAAGGGAGAGGGGGCAGAGTATTTAACGATAAGTGCATCGCCCTCGCTACAGAATCACTAACAATCACCCCTAGGGTGTCATACGCTACAGAAAAAAATATAATGAAAAATGGGACATAGCCTATCTCTAGAACTAAGTCATTCCATTCTCCAACAGGCGGGAGACCCTTCTACCTTGGTGCCAAAAGAGAAAAGGTCCATTTAACAACATCATAGACTTGCGCCAATAGTCTCCATGGCCATAGAATTTATTGTCCTTCATCTAGATATCCAAAGATTTGAGATCCATCATACCTTGCAATCTGCATTTCTCAAACCTTTCAATGAATCCCAATGTCAGCAAGCTGAAACAATCCCATCGAGGTTTTATCCCATGGCGTTGCAACAACCCTTTCTGACAAAAGAACCTGATGCGAATACATGATCCATAGGCATCATTGCGTTGAAGCAGAGCTGTAAAGGTAACAAAGCTGTATGCCAAAAATGAACCATGCAGATGGTAGTATGGACTACTACCTACGATTTTAAACGATAGGTATAGGCCCCGAAACTGTGGGTAAAGACCTTAACCCACGGATCTACCTATGGTTGAGATCCGACGGCTATGAAACATTTGAACTGTGGGTATAGGTCACCCTATACCTACAATATGTAACCGCTGTTATAAGCCACGGAAACCATAGGTGTTAGTCACCTGTGGGTACATTTAAAAGGCCTTTACACATGGTTTTGGACCAAAGGCAATTCATTTACCCACGTATTTTGTGAAATGTAAGTAGTTCAGTTACTTACATTTTCATGAAATGTAGGTACACCTTTTGCTGAGTTTGATGACTTTTTGGTTCACTTGTTTACACCCCCCTTCTTTGTAACATTTACATCCATTTTGTAACATTCAGATACATCCACACATTTCTTGTACATGTCACATTCACATTTATCATTCATTCAAGAAATTGCAAGAGGCATATATTTGCACAAATAAAACTTGAAGACATCCATTCACAAGTGAATGAATTCATAATACAACAATGGCATTTACACAAGTCTCCACTATGTATATAATCAATATCCTATGTACACAACCTCAAGTCAAGTCCACCATACATAATCAATGTCCAACATTAATTAAAAACCCATCTTCCACTTCCAAAAAAAATACAATTATGTAACCCACACAAATAGAATACAATACCTCTGGAAAGGACTAGAAAATTAGAGGGAGACAATGGGCTTGCTATGGTCTCAGCAAGCTAGGTGAGGCCAATGCATGCAACTTCCACTGTAAAAGGAAAAGCTCTTATGAATGCTAGAAACAACTCAATGCATACATTGGAAAAATCAATCTGTCACATGCTAAAGCCATTGAGAGAACCATACCTTGGCACTGCACATATTTATAATACCAGGATGCAGGTGCTCACCTCCTAAGAACCATGTTCCTAAAGTAATGAGACGTCTTTAGGCTTCCTAAGTTCGACATTTGCCTAGAAATTATGACCAAATGGTTCAAAGTAATAAACTTCTACTAGCAGGTGCCTGAATTTTGATATGCATGTTGTTAAGTGTAGATTAAAGAACAGGGAACTTCGCCCTCTGCCCCACCTTTCTTAGAGGGTTATTCTAGTGAAACAATGCCAACATGCTTGGCCGCACAAGAACAAGCCTCCAAAACACCTGCTGCAACCTGAATCGACAGATTTTTGGAAGGAAAGTGCACTGTACTACCAAGTTTACTATGAAACAGAGGATGTACAGTTAGGCAGATGAAGATAGGTTTTTCACCTAAAAAAAGATAAATGAAAGCAAAGTAAAATCATGAAGGGAAAGTTACTGGATGATTTGACCTTCCACACCACAACAACTTGTGGATATGTGGAATCATTACTGTCCAAAAGCTGATAACATACGAGAAACAACCTATTTTTGTGCATACATCTGCATGCTTGAAAAGAATAATCTTCCAGTAAATCATGGAGATATGGCATTCTAGAATCTTGAGCAAGAGTGTGTACAAACAATGCATATAGACTTAGAATAGTGATAGTGCATTTTTTTGCTGAAAAGAGATTGAACAAACTCATGGCCAAGAGCCTAGTGACCACATCACACTGGCCTCACTTCAGATTGTAAAATTCATATAAAACTCCTTACCTTTATTCTCGCAGATAATTGATGATTCACGTCACCCAAACCTTGAAAATATGCAAGCAACAAGGTCATGTGAAAAGCACTAGAAAAAAACCTTTAAAAAATTGTGCCAGACTTTGTCTTAGCAAAAAGGAAGGATTCATTACCTTGTTGTTTTCAAATTGTGAAGTGCGATGACACAATGCATGAGGGAAGAAAGGCCAGCATCATTTCATTTGTTTTCACTGAAAAATGTATGAAGGCCAGATCATAGGTTCACAGTACAATCAGAAAAGGTAGTTGCACACTTGCACACTGCAAAGCAAACCAGAGAAAGTCATTATTAGTTCATTCACATTAATCTTTTTAAATTAAGAACATAATAATATTTTAACTTCTAACTTTAATTTTGTTAGACTTGGCCAAGAAAAGCATATTCTACATCATGCCAAGTTGATCATCCAATAGGTTGATTTATTCACATTGAACCATCATAGCTTCAATGGACACTAACAAAAATAATAAACATTCAAAAAGATATGTTCCAAAACAACATAAGATACATGAAAAGTTAGAATATAATCTAAAAACAGTAGGACATTGTTAGGTGTGACTGATTGGAGGATTAACAAGGTGCCATACAGATGCAGACTTCGGAGACTATTCTCATACATTGTGCATGTAGCCCTTAATGACGTCCAATTTAAGGTCCAGAACATAAAAAGTCAGAAAACTCAGAACATACAGTATAATAAAAATATGCTAGAACACCAAATATAATGATCATATTTAGGGAAGAATTACAACGAAGCAAGTAGTAAGGATATCAATGATATAAAAATTCTATGTAAAAATGGTAAAGATAGCGTAAAAATTAAGAAAGAAACTTATAACAATTTGAACAAAGATTTAAAAAGCTACAAATGACAACATATATAATAACAATATGTAAAGATGACTTGGTAATTAGAAATAAAATTATTTTCAAAAAGTGCTAACAACACATATCAAAAAAAATTAAAACAATAAAAGTTTGGAAGTACTTGAATCCACTTTTTCTAGAGAGATAAGAGAGGATAATAATAGGAGAGGGGTGTGGAACTTCTGCAAAGCACGCATATAACAAGAATAAAGTTAGCAGTTAAAAAATTCAAACAACATCCTAATACAAATATAAAACAACATGCGGTTACAAATAAAGAAAAAAATTGAATGCAACACATATTACATAAATATATAAAACCAACATACACAATGAAAAAAGCCTTCCTACAATCTAGTAGAGAGATGAGAGAGGGGTGTGGCGGGAGGCATGGTGGAGGAAAATTCCAAGATAGAAAAATCAAGTAGGAAGTAAATCATCAAGTCATATAGCTCTAAAACACAACATTTCCAACTTGCTAAATGATTTAATCATTTTAAGCTGTTTAGTAAATCAGGATTTAGTGTCTGAAGGAAAGCAAATGAATTGATACACCTCTAAAACCTGAAAATATTCTCTCGTTGCTGAAGAATTAAGTGATTCACGCTGCTCATTAGCCTATAGTTGACCTTTTAAGAGTGACCCTTTCACACAACACCTGCCAAAAGTCACCACCTCAAACCTTAACAGAGACCATACCCCAAAAGAGAGAGAGACAGAGAGAGGGAAAGCATAAAACAACATGCACAGAGAGAGAGAGAGAGAGAGTAATAAGATAGAAGGAACAGATGCTGTAGAAAAAGTCCAGCAGGAAGGATGGAGTTGGAGCCGGGAAAAACAGTCTGCAGTAGAGGGAAGATAAAGAATAAACAGAGACAGAGAGGGAAAGTCAGTGAGAAGCGAGCCAAAGACAAGGGTGACAATCAAACTCAATGAGACATAACGCCAAATTTACACCACAAATGTAGGTGGAAAACCAAAACTACGGGAGACAAAAAATTAAACTAGATGGATGGAACTAAAAAAGGCATGCTAAACCGGATGTAAACCAAAAGAAGCAGTAGAAAACTAAACACTAAATGGAATGAACAACTGAATTGAACTGGACGAAAAAGGCAAACTCTTGCTTCTATTATGCAGGTTTACAGATTTAAAGTTGAATTATGATTTATGGTGTTTCATTTCTCTTGGACCCTTGACCACTTCTGATTTAAGGTGTTTCATTTCTCCAAGATGCCTGGCTACATCTGACTTGTGGTGTTTCATTTCTATCTAAAGAAGTAAGTTGTACCAAATGTACAATCTAAAGTTTCATTTCTTCCCCCAAACTATTGATTGAAGGCTATCCAGGTCCCTGAGTTTGGTTTGAGGGGACAGGAGTGTGAGTTAGGTTTGATTGAGATATCCTGAAAATATCCTTCCCTGTTTGCAACTAATTGACTTGCCATGGATAAGATAATTGGTGACAACAAGCTAAGAGAGAAAAAGCAGATGCAACAAAGGTTAATAGATAAGGCATTTTGACTGGTTCCAAGAAAAAGAAAAAAGAAAACTGTTGATTGCTGTAAGTGCAACAAAAACAGACAAGTTCATGTTTGTACCAGTGAAGGAAAAAATATTCAGCAGCTCTCAGTGAGAGAGAGAAGTTTCTGTGTGTGTTTGTATCAGAGGCATCGAGCATCTCACTGCTAGAAAAGAGGCCAATTCAAGGTAAGTGTCACCATTTTAGATTTTTACTGTAACAATAAAACAGGAAAGGAAAGCAGAATAATGGTGACTCTCTTACCCCTTCAAGCAGGAATGAGTGGCGGTATAATGGTAAGCCTCCATCCCCTGCCACTACCCCTTTACAAGTCTCACCTCCTGAGGTCCCTCCCCGGATATCCAGGAGCACATCGTTCCAATCTCTTACCCCTTAAGGAACCAGTACAAGGACGTTTTATTGAGGGTACTTTTCTCTCTCACTCCCACCCCTCAATACCACACCACTTTCATACCCTCTGCTCCCTTCCAAGAACAGAGCCCCATGCTGTGCATACCACAAACGGAAAGAGTCAACTTCTATTAACCTACAAACTGGCTCTGCCAAGAAACCAAAATCGGGCTCCTCTGAACCAAAACACCCTTGCTGGAGACCTTGATAGATTTCCCCTCCCCTTTCCAAAACTTGTGTCCCGAGCCAAAGCTAAACCTGGAAAAATCTACCCATAGATACGGAGCCCAAAACTTGAAAGTACCAGCTAGACAAACCAACAGATGCCAGATACCTGTGCCTGAACAACTGAATGGGGTTTCAGCAGCTATCCCTCCACAGCTGCCAGAGGCCAAATGAGACTAGTTGCCTGGAACTGTTGGGGTGTGCGCGAGACCTTGACAGTTTCTTACTTGTCTCAAACAACCTGTGAAGTAAACCCAGATGGTTGTTTTCTTCAAGAAACGAAGGCAGGCAGATCTGTTGGGGAAACATTCTTTCAAAGGAGCATAAGTGATTGCTATATTGTTGATCCAAGTGGCAAAGTACGAGGTCTCTGGCTTTGGTGGTCTAAAGACATTAATCTGATCATCATCCACTCCTCACCCCACTGGATTGGAGATGAAGTTGCCGAGAGGATGGACAGAACATGCTGGGCTCTACTATGCATTTATGCACCCATATCTCCAAGCAAAAGAAGGCTGCTGTGGTTGGACATACACAACTTTATAACAGCCTCACCGGGGCCTGTAATTCTTATGGGTGATTTAAATTCCATATTAAATCCTCAGGAGAAAATTGGGGACATCCCTGTTTACCAGAGGCAAGTTTGTGATATCTGAAACTTTATGTTTCAATCGGGGTTGATGGACATGGAAACTCAAAAATATGATTAGAATAAGAAGGGAGAAAACTCATAATAAACATAAATGCTGACCACTCATGTTCCATCAATGACCAACCAGAATAAACCAAAAGTTGGCAATTGCACCATAGAACCAGAAAAGCATACATTTAAGAAGCAGGAATACCTGTTGTACTGGGAAACTGATAAATGTCAAGGTTTATGTTCTTCTGCTGTCATCTAAAGTAGATACTCTGAAGAGAATAGAAGAAACAACAGGGGAAGCCATGTAAAATTGGCTCTCAAGAAATCATTGATGGAGCACTTGTTTTTTTTTGGATGGAACACTAGTCTTCTCTATATGGCAATTTATTATAGACCACACAAGTTCTCCATGTTTTCCCAAACCATAGATTGCAAAAACCATCCCTTTAATAATAATTATTTCTCTTGGTCTCCATCTGGCACATCGTTGAGGCTTTCACTTCTTTGTTGGCATAAAGTATCCAAGGAATAAACCATTTCGTCTGCCGTATTATTGCGAACATGTTGCTGAACAGACTACAAGTTTGACTAAGTTAGAGAATTTACTTTTCTTTAAAGTACATAGATCCATAGGTAGCAGAAAGATTGGAATTGCCATTGCCTTCCCATATTCTCTTGCTGCTGTCTTCACTGGCAGAACCTTGCAAAATCCAGACATCATGATCTGAAGCAACCTCGTTTTGCACTTTCCTTCATGGAACAGCCCTGATTGGCAGGAGGACGAATTGAGTCATCTTTAGGAGATGAAGGCACAGATCGGTCTGAAGCGAGCTGCTTGCAGTTTAATTAAAGTCGAATTCTTCCCCCTGGACTAAGTTTCTGGATAGACATTTAAAAAGGCCTCATTAGCATCAATCACAAGTCTGAGTTCAGATGTTAATGCCTCATTAAGGAGCCACTGTTTGTGAAATTCTTACCCAAGGATGAGAGGAGGCAGAACCCCACCATGAAGAGGAGCATTTCCTTTGTTCCACGCTGTACAAACTCTCCCATGCAATGGTTTAGTTGCAATTTTCGAACTTGAGTGTCTTGCAACTGATGAAATAAAAAGAAAGATTTCATTGTTAGTTACACAAAAATGCAACATATAAACCTACACAAAGTGCTCTTTAAAGAAGATATTTATAAAAATGAATTCCTTCCTACCTTCTCAAGCATTATTTCTCCACCATCCTCCAATAGACTCCCCTTCCCAATGTCATCCAAGTGAAATGTGAAGTTAGAGATACTCCTTGGAATTGAAACAAGTAACCGATTATGGTCAAGTTACATATCATACAAAGTGGTGATGAAATCCGGGAAGAGGATAGGATCAGGATCAATCAGACCAGAGACATATGAATGAGAAGCTTGAGTTCTGGCAACCATGGTGTGAAAGAACGGGGTAGTAGGAATCTAAAACATTGCAATTATTTCATCATTTAATGTGCATTTGTATTTATAAAGGAAGTGTGCATTATTGCTGGAGTATGTTCCAAAAAAGGGTAAATGTTATTTATCTTATAAATTCTGGCAGCAGCAGGATTGGAATTGCCACCGTTTTCCCACATTGTCCCACTACCGCCTTTGCTGCCAGAACCACACAAAGATCAGTTATGACCTTATGCTTCTGGATAGAATTTTAAGAAGGCCTCACTAGCATCAATTACAAGTCTAAGTTCAGATGATAAAGCCTCATTAATGAGCCATTGACTGTGAAATCCTTTCCCATAGATGAAAGAAGGCAGAACCCCACCATGCAGAGAAGATTCCATTTGTTCCGGGTGATAAGAAGTCTCCCACAGCAATAGTGTAGATGTAATCCCAACCTGGGGCCTTTTGCAACTGGTGAAAGGAAAACACAGTTTTCATGGTCAGCACTATATGTTTGCACATAATTGTGACATGCAAACCTACCCAAATCACTCTCCAAAGAGGACGTTTATGAAAATGAATTCCATACTAACTGAGTACATTTATGAAAATGAATTCCATCCTAACTTCTCAAGTTTTTTTTCTCCACCATTCTCTAGTAGCCACCAATTCTCAGTGCGACCCAAGTGGCATGAGAAGTTAGAGACACTCCTTGGAATTGAATCAAGTAACCAACCATGGTGAAGTTGCATAACATTTCGCAAAGTGGCGATGAAATCAGGGAAGAGTATACTATCAGGATCGATCAGAACCAAGACATCCGAATGAGAAGCTAGAGTTCAAGCGATGTAGTATGAAAGAATGGGGTACCTTGGAACCCAAGGCAATGCAATTATTGAGTCATATATGTAAGTTTTTTATTTGATTGTAAAATAGTGTATATGGGATTACATGGGCCCACATGGCACTAAGATTCTTTTGTTTTGATTTACTGCCTCCACCAGAAACCAAATACAGAGAAAAGAAGAGTTGTAATCACAACAAGCTAACAAACTACCTTGTTTTATTTTACGGTCACCCAAACAAAATAACTATGGTTTCAAAACCGGAAAACTGCACTAGTTTTAAAACCATGATTTTCAAAATTGGAGAGTTACATAGAAACAAACAGCACCCTAATCAACCGACCTCTTCTTACAACTCATCATCTGTGCATGCTTCAGGCGTACGTCCAGCATGAAGCTGGAAATTGTAGGTTAAAGTGGGTAAAAGGTTAGCCTTTACCATGGTTTTCATTTTGGTATGTATATTGTACTATTGTCTGTTCAAGGAGGTAAACTAGAGGTTGAAAACAAAAACTCTAAACACTGGCAATGAGGTCATTTGTGTAACTGGTTTTGTGTAATAAAGATGATATTTTTGAACTACTTTGAGAATTTTTGTCATTCAGTCTCTGTTGATTCCATATGGTAGAGAGCTCTTGTATCCAGTCACAATAGAAAGCTTCAAATATCAAATGTATATCTTTACATGTTTCATTTAAATCACATATTCAAATTGCAACCAGCAAGGGCTGACCCAAAAGCTTCCTTGTTTCTTAAAGCCCCATACTCAGTAAAAAAAAATGCTCACACCAACCACATAGCATGATTTTGCAAGCAAAACCAACTCATACTCAAGATTCTGTTTTCCAAAAGGGGAAGAGACAAACAGGGTCTTACATAGAATCACATGAATCAGCCAATTGTTGACACTGAACCTTGAAAACCCTTTCATTATGACAACATTCATTGTAAATCATGTCCATCTTAGAAAGCAATCATACAATTAAGACAAAATTTTACATGTTCCCTCCATAATCACATGGTATAGTGTGGGTAACTCAGACAGAGATGAAATCAGAGGGCATAAAAGTGGGGTGAATATCATGCAATAAGAATGTCAACGATGACATGATCAGGTAATCCAACATAGCACTCCATCGCCAAGATGACATTAACAACAAGCGCACACCTCAATTAGAATGAAGTTTTCTGTAAAACACACAGACTATTTTTTCAGGAGGTTCTATGTTCAACCGAGTTACCCCATGGACGAGGAAAAGAAGAGGCCCTCACATGTGCCATGGATCTCACTACACCAATAAGGAAGGGATCCTAACTGGGACATTTTCATTTATTCACTTTTTCATAAGATGCGCAAATGGTCTAGAATAGGATAATCCATCTCAAGTTTCTATGACAGCAGCTACTTACTCCTATACATTGAAATAGATTCTTATTCATTTCGAAGTTTAAAAAAAGCAGGGGGAGGGGGGTCAGCCCTTGCTCCCGCTGGTGACCTTCCTCTGGTACCACCATCCTCCTCCTTCACTGGGGCAAACTCAATCCACCAACTTGGGGACAAGGATGGCGAGGTCCCTGCTTCTCACAGGCATTATATCATGCAACTTGCGCGCCAGTCTGCTAGACCACTGGAGAACGTTCCCTAACTTGGGCATCATATATGGTGCTGCCCCGCAAATTACCTACCATCACCCAGACAGTGATCGGACTGATTTCTTAGACTGCAATATGCGAAGCCAGTTAGAGAGGTCAGTATATAAAAGCAGACATGCATAATGCAAACACCGAAAGAGGATAACTTCATTAAACACACACAGTGTGTACTTCCCGGAATTGAATTATTAGTAGGGAAGAATCTGAAAACCTATACATATATATACAAGTATTTTTGCACAAGGCAAAGCCCAAAAAGGGGTATTATCAAAAGAATGGCCCTGTCCTATCATAAAAACAGAACAGGGGAAGGTGGGTGTATTTAACTACAAGTGCACCATCAGCCTCTCTACAGAATCACCAACAAATCACCCCTAGATCATCACACACTGCAGAAAAAAATACATCCCACAAATTAAGCAGAGTGGCAACTAGCTAGCATGTCCAGAAGTTTTAAGTCGTGCCATTCTCCAAACAGTACACGGGAGGCCTTAGTTTCCATATCCGCATGCACCAACAAAGGGAGGGGAAGGTTCACATAACAGGGCCTAGAGACGGGCGTACTGTTTGGAGAATGGCACGACTTAAAACTTGGAGCAACTGTAACGACCCGGGATCCGGATATCGGGAAACCCAATACCACCTGGACCCCGAGACGCCACCCAAGAGCTAAAAGGCTCTGAAGGGTTGGAAGGATGGGCGTGCACCTGCATAAGAATCTACAATTACACGCACAATTTAATTAATTAACAACATTAAGCGGAAGAAAATACATTAACAGAATGTTACGTTTATACATTAGTCCAGAAGTACATTAGCCCAAGTCCACATTTATACACAAGTAACCACAAAAGTACAACAACACGGGGCATACCCCGGCTCTAATACACACTGGCGTCTACAACTGCTCACCAAGGCTATGCGGAGCTCCCGAGGAATGCCGCGCCTCACCTGAAAACCAAAGGGATGAGCCTCATTTCATACACTCAGTAGGGGTCCCACGGAATCCCTACCTCGCAACGAAAAATCACAATAATAGCCAATAATCACAATGAACATTTACCAACGGCATATAACAACATCACTAATCAAAGCTGCACAGGTATGAAAATAATGAACAATCAAATTACAGCTAGAATATTGAATAACACATGAATTATTTATATGCCAAACTACGTAATTAGTCACGAGAATTCACAATCACCATCAGAGTAAAATTCCAACAATCCGGGTGACCGGAGAAGTGAACCACTAGAAACAAGACCAGATGCGTCCACTGACATCTTATACTGCGTCTCGGGTGTCTCTCACTCGCCTCGAACGCTGTAACTGAGACACCGTAACACGAACCAAGAACAAGGACTAGTCAGGGTCACGCTCGTCAGCGCAGGTCCAACGCCCCATACCATGTGTGCACACACAGACTCAATGCCGTGAGCCAGGCCTCTAGCTAGTCCCCCCCCCCCCCAGTCGAACTCTAACTGTAAGACAAGGGGGCCCACGGAAACTAGCCTAAAAATCGTACACCGGGACTACCCCGCCACCACACTCAGGTGAGCCGACACTACGGTCGTCGGGCTACGACTAGTGGGTCAGTCACGTGGGAAAGAGAAATTTTACTCAAATAGGTTGTAAACATATGGCACGGGTTTCAAAAACATGTGAAACGGTCAAGGGTACAACATAAAATGCAATGCCGAACAAAACCGATTAATTTCGGGCCTGGGACCAGGAGGCGGTCTTGGTCTAGGCCGCAACCTGCAGGGTGGCGGTCTGAAAGGTGACCGCCCTCTGCAGGTGGCGGCCCCTCCAGGGCCGCTACCTGCCACCGCCCTACCCTTCATCTGTTCAAGCAGGTGGCGATCTCTGATGGACCACCACCCCCAAGTGGCAGTCTGATGGAGACCGCCTTCTATCGGGCAGAACCGGGAAATGGCTAATTTGCATGAAACTCAGTCCCACTTGATCAAATCAAGGGGATTACATCAAGAAACCATGTTATCTGTTGTCATACACCATTTCCACATCATTTAGACTCCAAAAACATATCAAACGGAGTATTTTACAAATCTAACATTTAGAGTTTTGGGGGAACCCTTTTCACATGCAATTTCCACACCAAACAACCAATCCAGCATGCTCACAATGACTCAAAACGAAGGGGAAACGCGTGAGAAGAAGTAAGGACGCCATCCCCCTACCTAAAATCGCAAAACCACGCCAATTAAACACGTTTCTCCGCGCCAAACCGCCTCCCACGTAGGAGAGACGCCAACCACCACTTGAACCGCCCTCCCCCGGCCTCGTGCCCGCTCTGCCGCCGCTCCGGGGTTGCTGCGGCCTCCTCCTCCAATCCGCCTCCGGCCGGGTGGGGTGAAACCGCCGAGAAGAGGGAGAGGGCGTGCATGGGGGTGAAAGAGGAAGAGTTTCCCCCCTCACCGTGGGTAAAAACGTTTTCCCATTTTTTTTAAACTTTTTATTTCAAACAGGCATTGAGAAAACCGATATTGTGCATATGCCCTAAGAATTTCCACAAATCTCTATATAAATGAGTAATTGATGCATTACGCACTTAAATGCCTACAAAAATAATTCAAATTCAAAAGGATTTTCCGGTTTCCAAAACCCGATAAAAATCTGATCTTCGCAGGTCTTACAGTCCCTCCCCCCTAATAAAAATTCCGTCCTCGAAATTTCAAGGAAAATGTTAGGAAGGGATTAAGAAATCATACCTACTCAAACAAGTATAGAAACTACTGGCGCATTTCGCCTTCACACTCCCAGGTAGCCTCATCTCCTGAGTGGCGCTGCCACACCACTTTGAATGGAGGGATGACTTTATTTCTCAGTCGCTGCTCGCGACGGTCCTCAATACGGAGTGGATACTCAGGCAAAGACAAATCTGCTGCTACCTCGAGCCATATAGAGTCTTCTAAAATATGCGACTCATCGGGTATATACTTCCTCAACATGGAGACATGAAACACATCGTGGACTGCTCCTAAAGCCGGTGGCAACTGCAAACGATATGCCACTTGGCCCACACACTCCAGAATAAGGAATGGACCAATGTATCTGGGACTGAGCTTTCCGCGTTTTCCAAACCTCATCACGCCCTTCATCGGGGATATCCGCACAAATACATAGTCTCCTGGCTCGAACTACAATGGCCTTCTGCGCCGATCTGCATAACTTTTCTATCAACTTTGAGCTGTCAACAATCTCTGCCTGATCAGCCGAACAACCTCTACACAATGCTGCACCAGCTCTGGCCCTGTCATCAGCTGTTCACCCACTTCAAACCAATCTAAAGGGGTACGACATGGCCGGCCATACAAAGCTTCATACGGTGCCATACCAATACTGGAATGATAACTATTATTATAACCAAACTCTACTAACGGCAAGTGTTGGCTCCATGCACCCTGCCAATCCAGACAACAAGACCTCAGCATGTCTTCCAACATCTGAATGGTCCTTTCTGACTGCCCATCAGATTGAGGATGATATGCCGAACTAAAAGCCAATTCAGTACCCAACGCCTTTTGAAAACTCCGCCAAAAACAAGAGGTAAAGCGCGGGTCACGATCTGACACAAGACATAGGAATTCCGTGCAAGGGTACAATTCTCTCAACATAGAGTTTAGCCAACCTCTGCACACTCCATTTTACTTTAATAGGTAACATTCTAACTGTCTTCGTCAGACGATCAACTAACAGTCATATACTATCATAACCTTCAGGAGTCCTAGGCAAACCAACAACAAAGTCAGTTGTAACATGATCCCATTTCCACATTGAAATTTCCAAGGGTTGAAGCATACCCCCGGGTCTCTGGATGCTCAGCTTTTACCTGTTGACATGTTAAGCATTTTGTCACAAATTCTACCACATCCTTCTTCATTCCTAGCCACCAAAACTGCCTTTTCACATTATTATACATTTTTGTGGTACCAGGGTGAACAATATATCGGGATCCATGTGCCTCACGCACAATTGCATTTCTCAAAGACTCTTCCTTAGGAACATAAATTCGGCCTTTGAACCTGACCATGACATCATCACCAAATTCTACACCAGGCAAGGTCACAACATGAGAGAACTCAGAATCCGCCTGTTGTGCTTCCTTAATTTGCCGATAAATCGCTGGAGTCATCACCAAACTGGCAAGAACAGTTGTGCTCGGGTCTCGTGGAATCTTCAATCTGAAGGCTTCACCCGGAATCTGCTCCCACAGCTTCCATTCTTGCAACATCAAATGGCTAAGCTGCACCTTCCTGCTCAGTGCATCGGCCACAACATTCATTTTACCCGGTTGGTATGACAAAGTAAAATCATAATCCTCCATATATTCCATCCATCTGCGCTGGCGAAGATTTAAATCCTTCTGTGAAAACACATATTTCAAACTTTGATGGTCAGTAAAAATTTTAAATTTCTCACCATACATATAATGTCTCCAGATCTTCAAGGCAAAAATCACCGCTGCCAGCTCTAAATCATGAGTGGGGTAGTTTTCTTCATGAGGTTTCAGCTGCTGGGAAGCATATGCTACTACCTTGCCATGCTGCATAAGCACTGCTCTCAGACCCACTTGAGAAGCATCCGTACAAACAACAAATCCACCAGACCCAGAAGGCAAAACAAGTACTGGGGAAGTCGTAAGCAACCTCTTCAGTTCATTGAAACTCTGCTCGCATTCTTCGGACCACACGAATGGCACATCTTTCCGAGTCAACTTTGTCATTGGTGCTGCTATCCGTGCAAAGTCCTGAATAAATCTCCTGTAATATCCGGCGAGTCCCAAGAAGCTTCTCACCTCAGTCACAGTCCTCGGCCTCTGCCACTGAAGAATAGCCTCATTTTTTGCTGGATCAACAGAAATTCCTTCACCAGAGATCACATGGCCTAGAAAATGAATTTCTTGAAGCCAAAACTCACACTTACTGAATTTTGCATATAGCTGGTGATCTCGCAATGTCTGTAAGACAATTCTCAAGTGCTGAGCATGCTCTTCCTCTGACGCAGAATATATCAGAATGTCATCCACAAAGACAACCACGAACTGATCCAGATATGGATGGAACACCCTGTGCATTATATCCATAAATGCGGCAGGCGCATTGGTTAGCACAAACGGCATAACCAAAAACTCATAATGACCATACCTTGTGCTGAAAGCTGTCTTCTCCACATCAGACTCTCTGATCCGCAATTGATAATAGCCAGATCTGAGATCAATACGAGAAAAGACATGTGTTGATTGAAGCTGGTCAAACAAATCATCAATCATGGGCAAGGGGTATTTATTCTTGATGGTCACCTGATTTAATTGCATGTAATCAATATATAGCCTCAGACTTCCATCTTTCTTCTTCACAAACAACACAAGAGCTCCCCATGGGGAAAAGCTGGGACGAATATAGCCCTTCTCTAACAAATTCTGTAATTGTGCCCTTAATTCCTTCAGTTCTGCAGGAGCCATTCGGTAAGGCGCTTTTGACAAAGGCGCCGTCCCTGGAATCACTTCAATCACAAACTCAATCTCCCGCTACGGAGGTAAGCCTTGCAACTCATCAAGGAAAACATCCGAAAACTCGCAAACCACAGGAATATCATCTATTTCTTGTTGTGGCGGCTCAGCAACAACTATTGAAGCAAGAAACCCTTCGCAACCAGCATCAAGAAGCCTATGGACTCGAATAGCATAAATAAGCAGACGAGATGAAGGAGATCTAATACCTTGGAAATAGAATGCTGCTCCTCCAGATGGCTGAAAATAAATCTTCTTGGATTTGCAGTCAACTACAACACCATAGTCTTCAAGCCAATCCATGCCCAGAATAACATCATAATCAAACAACTACAATGCATATAATCTGGCAGCCATTTGGCGATTCGCAATGACCACCGGAACTCCCTCAAGACAATAAGGAGTGAACATGATCTCTCCAGTGGGCAACTCCACAATCAACTCACAAGATAACACTGTGGTCGGCTCTTCAATACCAGCAATAAAATCTTCGGAAATAAATGAATGAGATGCACCAGAGTCAAACAAAACACGCGCGGCATGACCATAAATCATAATTGTACCTTCCACCAAATGTGATGCTTCCGCCTCAGCCCGAGTCATGTGCATAACTCTGCCCCGAGATTTCTTTCCGCCCACAGTAGATTGCTGTGACGACACCTGCGACTGCAATGGTTGCTGCAACTGCTGGGAAGGTGGAGGTCGGAATTGCTGCGATTGTGGAAACTGTACGGGCTGCCTAGGCCTCAAAGGGCAGTCACGTGCCACGTGTCCCGCCTGATCACACCGATAGCAGACTATAGGCATCGTGCACTGTCTGCGTGGATGGCTCTCACCGCACCTGGGGCATGCTCTCGGCTGACCCCCTGTTGACCCTGGCCACTGAGAGGACACAGGTTGTTGCACACTACTCGCCGAAGCTTGCCGATCATGACGCTTCTTAGTCTTCCTGAACATCCTTTTGAACTTGGTCTTCAATGACAAAGAGCCACTGGTAGAAGGAACAAAAGATGGCACTCCTAGCACACTCGGCTGACCACTCGGCTGTTGCTGCTGCTGTACACTCTGTTGCATTGGCCCTGCCTGGGTCCGCCCTTGAGTTCTAGCCAAATCCAGCTCTAGTGCCGCTGCTGCTTGACAAGCCCTGTCCATATCTGTCACCCCAGTCGCAATGAGATGTTGCCTTAGTTCTGGCCGCAATCCACACAAAAATTGTTGAGTCTTCAATCCTTCATCAACCATGATGTGTGGAGCATATCGACCTAATTCTAAAAATTTAATGCGATATTGCAGAACAGTCATGTCACCTTGAACCAACTCCATAAATTGATACCTTTTAGCCATCTTGAGGTAAGCTGGACAATATGCACGTTCAAAGGAAGAAACAAACTCCCGCCAACTGATTTGCCGAAGAGGACGAGATTGAAATGTCACTTCACATTCTGTGGTCCACCATGCAAGTGCTGCTCCTTGCAACTGAAAACTGGCCAGCATCACCTTTTCATCTTCAGTACACTCCATGGAGCGAAAAACTCGTTCAGTGGCATCCAGCCATGCCCTTGCTACATCTAGGTCGGCTTGCCCTTCAAATTGAGGTGGATGAAATAACAAAAATTCCTTCAAAGCACGGCCACGACCACCTCGGGAAGACGTGCCATCCCCTACATCGGGATCGACATGACCTCGTCTTCTAACATCAACTGGAGGAGGAGAGGTGCCACTCTCCTCACCTTGAGTTTCCATAGGCATCCGGGCTTGGAAACGGGTCCGACGTCTAGGCGCCATCAATTCTGACACATGAGAGAAAACATACGGAAAACATAAGTATTCACGATTAATCACAATTAACAACCTAAGCCAGCAAAAGGTGGTACTTGTGGACTTGTTCTGGACTATCGTAATTCTAGATCCTTATAAATTCCACAAAACCTGGCTCTGATACCAACTGTAACGACCCGGGATCCGGATATCAGGAAACCCGATACCACTTGGAGCCCGAGACGCCACCCAAGAGCTGAAAGGCTCCGAAGGGTTGGAAGGATGGGTGTGGACCTGCATAAGAATCTACAATTACACGCGTAATTTAATTAATTAACAACATTAAGCGGAAGAAAATACATTAACAGAATGTTACGTTTATACGTTAGTCCAGAAGTACATTATCCCAAGTCCACATTTATACACAAGTAACCACAAAAGTACAACAACACGGGGCATACCCCAGCTCTAATACACGCTGGCGTCTACGACTGCTCACCAAGGCTATGCGGAGCTCCCGAGGAATGCCGCGCCTCACCTGAAAATCAAAGGGATGAGCCTCATTTCATACGCTCAGTAGGGGTCCCACGGAATCTCTACCTCGCAACGAAAAATCACAATGAACATTACCAACGGCATATAACAACATCACTAATCAAAGCTGCACAGGTATGAAAATAATGAACAATCAAATTACAGCTAGAATATTGAATAACACATGAATTATTTATATGCCAAACTACGTAATTAGTCACTAGAATTCACAATCACCATCAGAGTCAAATTCCAACAATCCAGGTGACAGGAGAAGTGAACCACTAAAAGCAAGACCAGATGCGTCCACTGACGTCTTATACTGCATCTCGGGTGTCTCTCACTCGCCTCGAACGCTGTAACTGAGACACCGTAACACGAACCAAGAACAAGGACTAGTCAAGGTCACGCTCGTCGGCGCGGGTCCAACGCCCCTGACCATATGTGCACACACAGACTCAATGCCATGAGCCAGACCTCTAGCTAGTTCCCCCCCCCCCCCAGTCAGACTCTAACTGCAAGGCAAGGGAGCCCACGGAAACTAGCCTAAAAACCGTACACCGGGACTACCCCGCCACCTCTCCCAGGTGGGCCGACACTACGGTCGTCGGGCTACGACTAGTGGGTCAGTCAGGAAAGAGAAATTTACTCAAACAGGTTGTAAACATATGGCACGGGTTTCAAAAACATGTGAAACGGTCAAGGGTACAACATAAAACGCAATGCCGAACAAGACCGGTTAATTTCGGGCCTGGGACCAGGTGGCGGTCTTGGTCTGGGCCGCCACCTGCAGGTGGCGGTCTGGAGGTGACCGCCCTCTGCAAGTGGCGGTCCCTCCAGGGCCGCTACCTGCCACCGCCCTACCCTTCCTCTGTTCAAGCAGGTGGCAGTCTCTGATGGACCGCCACCCCCAAGTGGCGGTCTGATGGAGACCGCCTTCTATCGGGCAGAACCGGGAAATGGCTAATTTGCATGAAACTCAGTCCCACTTGATCAACTCAAGGGGATTACATCAAAATACCCTGTTATCTGTTGTCATACACCATTTCCACATCATTTAGACTCCAAAAACATATCAAACGGAGTATTTTACAAATCTAACATTTAGGGTTTTGGGGGAACCCTTTTCACATGCAATTTCCACACCAAACAACCAATGTAGCATGCTCACAATGACTCAAAACGAAGGGGAAACGCGTGAGAAGAAGTAAGGACGCCATCCCCCTACCTAAAATCGCAAAACCACGCCGATTAAACACGTTTCTCCGCGCCAAACCGCCTCCCACGTAGGAGAGACGCCAACCACCACTTGAACCGCCCTCCCCCGGCCTCGTGCCCGCTCTGCCGCCGCTCCGGGGTTGCTGCGGCCTCCTCCTCCAATCCGCCTCCGGCCGGGTGGGGTGAAACCGCCGAGAAGAGGGAGAGGGCGTGCGCGGGGGTGAAAGAGGGAGAGTTTCGCCCCTCACCGTGGGTAAAAACGTTTCCCCATTTTTTTTCAACTCTTTATTTCAAATAGGCATTAAGAAAACCGATATTATGCATGTGCCCTAAGAATTTCCACAAATCTCTTTATAAATGATAAATTGATGCATTACGCACTTAAATGCCCACAACAATTATTCAAATTCAAAAGGATTTTCCGGTTTCCAAAACCCGATAAAAATCTGATCTTCGCGGGTCTTACATTCCCTCCCCCCTAATAAAAATTTCATCCCGACCCGCACGACCCGACCCAACCCATACTGTAGGTAGGACGCCCGAGTCGTGGGTCGTTATCGGGTCGTCTCATTATTTTAATATTATATTATATTATATTTTATATGTAATGTATCTTTTTCTATTTTATTCTATTATTTTATATGTATTATATATATATAGTCTTTTTTTTTTGGGAGACGGACCGAGATGGGACCGACCCGACCCGACCCAGGCCGTGATCGAGACGGGTGGATCGATCGAGACGACAAATCTTGTCCCATTTTTTTAACTTTTTATTTCAAATAGGTATTAAGAAAACCGATATTATGCATATGACCTAAGAATTTCCACAAATCTCTATATAAATGAGTAATTGATGCATTACGCATTTAAATGCCCACAAAAATAATTCAAATTCAAAAGGATTTTCCGGTTTCCAAATCCCGATAAAAATCCGATCTTCGCGGATCTTACAGCATTGCTGCTGGAGTATGTTCCAAAAAAGACTAAATGTTATTTATCTTATAAATTCTGGCAGCAGCAGGATTGGAATTGCCACCGTTTTCCCACATTCTCCCACTACTGTCTTTGCTGCCATAACCACAAAAAATATCAGTTATGACCCTGTGCTTCTGGATAGAATTTTAAGAAGGCCTCACTAGCATCAGTTACAAGTCTAAGTTCAGACGATAAAGCCTCATTAATGAGCCATTGACTGTGAAATCATTTCCCATAGATGAAAGAAGGCAGAACCCCACCATGCAGAGGAGCATTCCATTTGTTCCGGGTGATAAAGAAGTCTCCCACAGCAATAGTGTAGACGTAATCTCAACCTGGGGCCTTTTGCAACTGATGAAAGGAAAACACAGTTTTCATGGCCAGCACTCTATGTTTGCACATACTAGTGACGTCCAAACCCACCCAGAGCACTCTCTAAAGAGGACGTTTATGAAAAAGAATTCCATACTAACTGAGTACATTTATGAAAATGAATTCCATCCTAACTTCTCAAGTTTTTTTTTTCTCCACCATTCTCTAGTAGCCACCAATTCTCAGTGCAATCCAAGTGACATGAGAAGTTAGAGACACTCCTTGGAATTGAATCAAGTAACCAGCCATGGTGAAGTTGCATAACATTTCACAAAGTGGCAATGAAATCAGGGAACAGTATACTAACAGGATCGATCAGAACTGAGACATCCGAATGAGAAGCTTGAGTTCAAGCGACTGTGGTATGAAAGAATGGGGTACCTTGGAACCCAAGACAATGGCAATTATTTAGTCATATGTGTAAGTTTTTTATTTGATTGTAAAATAGTGTATATGGGACTACATGGGCCCACATGTCACTAAGAGTCTTTTGTTTTGATTTACCGTCTATCCACCAGAAACCAAATACAGAGAAAAAAACATGAGTTATAATCACAACAAGCTAACAAACTGCCTTATTTTATTTTACGGTCACCCAAACAAAATATCGCTGGTTTCAAAATCGGAAAACTGCACTAGTTTTAAAACCATGATTTTTAAAATTGGAGAGTTACATAGAAACAAACAGCACCCTAATCAACCGGCCTCTTCTTGTAGAAAACCATTATAGAAAACTGCTTCAGGCGTACGTCCAGCATGAAGCTGGAAATTGTAGGTTAAAGTGGGTAGAAGGTTAGCCTCTACCGTTGTTTTCATTTTGGTATGTATATTGTACTGTTGTCTGTTCAAGGAGGTCAACTAGAGGTTGAAAACAAAAACTCTAAACACTGGCGATGAGGTCATTTGTGTAACTGGTTTTGTGTAATAAAGATGATATTTTTGAACTACTTTGAGAATTTTTGTCATTTAGTCTCTGTTGATTCCATATGGTAGAGAACTCTTGTATCCAGTCACAATAGAAAGCTTCAAATATCAAATGTATACCATTACAGGTTTCATTTAAATAACATATTCAAATTGCAACCAGCAAGGGCTGACTCAAAAGCTTCCTTGTTTCTTAAGGCCCCATACTCAGTAAAAAAAAATGCTCACACTCTTCTGACTCACACCAACCACATAGCATGATTTTGCAAGCAAAACCAACTCATACTCAGGATTCTGTTTTCCAAAAGGGGAAGAGACAAACAGGGTCTTACATAGAATCACATGAATCAGTTAATTGTTGACACCGAACCTTGAAAACCCTTGTCCATCATAGAAATCAATCATACGACTAAGACAAAATTTTACATGTTCCCTCCATGATCACATGGTATAGTGTGGGTAATTCAGACAGAGATGAAATCGGAGGGCATAAAAGTGGGGTGCATATCATGTAATAAGAATGTCAACGATGACATGATCAGGTAATCCAGCATAGCACTCCATCGCCAAGATGACATTAACAACAAGCAAACCTCAATTAGAAGCAGGTTTTCTGTAAAACACAGAGACTATTTTTTCAGGAGGCTCTATGTTCAACCGAGTTCCCCCATGGACAAGAGGAAAAGAAGAGGCCCTCACATGTGCCATGGATCTCACTACACCAATAAGGAAGGGATCCTAACTGGGACATTTTCCTTTATTCACTTTTTAATAAGATGCGCAAATGGTATGGAATAGGACAATCCATCTCAAGTTTCTACGACAGCAGCTACTTAATCCTATACATTGAAATAGATTCTTATTCATTTCGAAGTTTAAAAAAAGCAGGGGGAGGGGGGTCAGCCCTTGCTCTCGCTGGTGACCTTCCTCTGGTACCACCATCCTCCTCCTTCACTGGGGCAAACTCAATCCACCAACTTGGGGACAAGGGTGGCGAGGTCCCTGCTTCTCACAGGCATTACATCATGCAACTTGCGCGCCAGTCTGCTAGACCACTGGAGAACGTTCCCTAACTTGGACATCATATATAGTGCTGCCCTGCAAATTACCTACCATCACCCAGATAGTGATCAGACTGATTTCTTAGACTGCAATATGTGATGCCAGTTAGAGAGGTCAGTATATAAAAGCAGACATGCATATTAATGCAAACACCGAAAGAGGATAACTTCATTAAACACACACGGTGTGTACTTCCCAAAACTGAATTATTGGTAGGGAAGAATCTGAAAACCTATACATATATATACAAGTATTTTTGCAGGAGGCAAAACCCAAAAACGGGTATTATCAAAAGAATGGCCCTGTCTTATCATAAAAACAGAACAGGGGAAGGTGGGTGTATTTAAAGTACAAGTGCACCATCACCCTCTCTACAGAATCACCAACAAATCACCCCTAGATCATCACCAATAAATCATCCCTACAAGGCGGGTTATTTTTATTTCAATAAATTGTGAGTTGTTAGGTGAGTTAGGACTTGGTTAAGAGTTTATTTTATTCTGTTATATTTTTTTGATTTATTTCAAGAGTAGAGATATTTTGATGTAAAGAAAAAATAAAAAAGATATATCTGTAATTTTTTTTCTATAAATAAAGATGTGATAACGGGTTAAGCAATAGTTAGAAAAAAATTAAATTATTACTTTTCCGTAATCCACTTCTGGTGTGATGTAAAACCCTCCTCTGACCCCGGCAGGCCTACGCTACCACCGTTGGCCGCCGATCTTTCCACGCCGGGGGTTCTCCCTGGGTCCGCCGCTGTGCAGTGCGGCCACCCAGCCACCGCCGCCATCCTCTCCCTGGCTCGTACCACCTCCGGCACCGTCGAGCCCCTCCCTCTCCTGCCGCCGCTCTCTCTCTCTCTCTCTCTCCTCCCTCGTTCCCTCCAGCTTATCCTGTTCCCTCTCACCCTCTCTGTTCTCTCTTTCCCTCCCCGTCGATTCTCTCTCTCTCTCTTCCCTCCCTCGTTCCCTCCAGCTTATCCTGTTCCCTCTCACCCGCTGGCATGTTAGCATTAGCATATATGATAATGTATGATAATATATATTCCGTACTTGCATGGATGATCACTGTGTGCAATGGCGTGCATGCATGGTTTGTGCGAGAGAGAGAGAGAGAGAGAGAGAGAGAGAGAGAGTAAGTGAAAGAGTGTGAGTGCGAAACCGATAGTTTAAGGGAGATAGTTTGAAAGTGAAATTGAGAGCGTGAGAGAGAGTGTACGCGAGAAAAATGGAGAGCGTATGCAAGACGAAGAGAGTGTGCGAGACTCGCCCTAAACCCTCAGGGATCTTATGCCATGACAAGGGAACAATGAGTAGGACGATCGTAGGGACGTTCTGTTGAAAGGAGGGGAGAGCCTTTAGGGCTTGACAGTTTTCGAGAGATCTAGGGAGTCACAGGGACAAACTAACGAGGGGTAATTTAGTCATTGCGTTGATTAACCAAATCTTAACCAGAGCAAATCTAACGGGAGTGACGGCGAGGGTATATCACCGTAACATATATAACTAAATAAAATATATCTACGATAATATGCTTATACGAAGGGAACATTGGCAAAAATCGACATTCGCGATCCACTGCGCCATCACACGTGCGTGGACCACTAGAGAAGCACCCTGTACACAAATGGAACTAAACAGCTTGAACCTTACTGTTGCCGGACTACTTACTGCACACTTATTTGTTCCTTCCTTCATGGCAGATCAGATCGGACACAGTCTTTTGCCCCTGCCACTTTATTCTTACGAATGATCGATAATCCTAGCCCTCCATCCACGGTACTTGATCTTTATAATTCCTAAATATTACTTGTCCACCAATAACAATATTTCATGCGGAAACTTAATTAACTTAGGCTCCTACGTACGTACCAGTCTACCACCTGCGTGCATGCAGACGATTAGAGTCTTAATTAGATGCCATGCATTCTTAATTAACAGACACGGTAGGCCGACAGTGGCTTGCTTTGAGAATGTAACTCTTCGATTATCACGAAAACAGCGGACTAAGATAAAACACAGTGTGTTAATTAACTACACTACTCTAACGTATGCCCTTGCGAGCAAAAAAGTGGCTTGAAACTAGGGACTAAGATATATATATAGTGGTATTAACGACATTACTCTAATATATATAAATATTTTAGAAAATAGGAGACTAAGATATAATGTACTGTTGTTAACTACACTACTCAAATCTGTAACCCTACTGTGCAAGCAAGTGATTGATTCTCTCTCTCTCTCTCCTCTCTCATATAGTGGTGCTAAGTGTTAACAACACTACTCTAGTATATCTGTGTGCTCTGTGCAAGCAAGTGATTGATTCTCTCTCTCTCTCTCTCTCCTCTCTCATATAGTGGTGCTAAGTGTTAACAACACTACTCTAGTATATCTGTGTGCACTGTGCAAGCAAGTGATTGATTCTCTCTCTCAGATAGTGGTGTTAACTACACTACTCTAGTATATCCGTGTGCAAGCAAGTGATTGATTCTCTCTCTCTCTCTCTCTCTCTCTCTCTCTCTCTCTCTCTCTCTCTCTCTCTCTCTCTCTCGTTGAGGGGTGCATGGGTGGGGGGTGAGAAAGGTGCCCATTGCTAGGGATGTAAAACGGTTAGTTAACGATGAGGATAGCAATTATATATAAAGGTTAAATTATCAGACAATGTTATAATTCACTTGATAGTAAATTAAGACAATATAAATTATTTACTTGATGGCTCACCCAATATTGATCCGCTAGTCAACCTTGATATCTGATTTTAAAATTCAATAATATAATACAATGTCCCCAATAAATATTGGAGGATGGTAAATTTCTTCCACTCTGAATATTGTTGGGGGCTTCTCATACACAAAGATTTCTCTAGATTATATATATATATAGTCAGAGTTTATATATTAAAGAATGACATAACATGAGATTTTGTAACCGCCAATTAAAGCTGTGTCATTGACATATAAATATAGAAATCTATGATGGAAAAAATTGTACCTTCAAGGAAGAAAATTAAGGCAAGACGGCGGGGAGATTTTGAACTCCTTTAAATTAGTAGTTCTTATTTATGTCAACTTGAGAGTATTTAATAGGGACTTAATTAAGTCCCTATTTCATTTTTTTTTATTTTTGTGGATGATTTGGATTTGTGATACATAACAGTCAACTAATTATCAAGATATTTGGTTCAACCCATTTGCCGAAGAGCATTGTCTACAAGCTCCACATTACCAATCTATGACATACATTAAATTAATTTTTTGTAAGAATCTAATTAAAATACTAATATATATGTTATAAATATATATAATATGAAATAAGAGGATACAGATGAGCAGGATGTAGATATGAAAAAAGTATGTTTTATTCTTATCCTCAACAAAAAGGATAAGGATAATATTCTTACCCTTAGCCATAAATTTGAGCCCTCAACGGGCCCTCACTAATGGGAATATTTCCTATTATCCTCTTCCTTTAACATCCCTGAGCCTAGCGAGATTGCGAGAGGGTTCGCCTTTTTTTTTTTTTTGTCTTTAAAACCGCAACTCCAACAGCTAGTTAGCAGCGATCGGCTTGCGTACGTCGTAACGTACATCATCAGGATGGAGAGAGAGAGGGAGGGAGAGGTGATCATCAATATGGGCGATATTGTTCCGGCGGCGGCGCCGCCGGAGCCGGCCAAGGAAAGTAGTGACCTCCCTGATCGGGACACGGAACTTCACCGGGTCGTCAGATCAGGGGACGTCCATTCGGCATGGCGGATGGTCGGAAAGCACCCCCACCTCGTCGGCGTGGCCAACGCAAGGGGGGAGACCCCTTTGCACCTGGCCGCCCGTGCTGGGGACCTCGAGATGGTGACAGTCCTCATCGATGCCGCAAAAAAGTGCGCCGACGACTCCAAGCAGCTCGACCCCGAGGCACGGGGGCCGCTGCTGCGGTTCAACAAATCCGGCGACACCCCGGCACACCTGGCCCTGCGCAACGGCCACGTGTCCGTGGTGGTGGCCATGGTGGAGGCGGACAGCGAGCTGGCCAAGGCGGAAACGGTCATGTTCCGCGAGTCGCTGTTGTATCTGGCGGCCGAGAGTGAGATGGTGGCGTTCGCAAGTTGGCTGCTCCGACACCATCCCGACTGCAGCTACAAAGGACCGAACGGCGAGACGGGTCTCCACGTCGCCGCCAAGTCCTGGCAACCAAAAAGTATTCTCTATACTTATAAATATCTACCTATTTATAGTTATAATCTGAATATGTGTCATAAAATAATTTAACTTACTTACATGCCATTATTATCGTAATCGGACCAGTCTGGGAATAGATCTAAGAATCGGTCTGATTAAAATTAATCTTGTCTAATGTTAAAGAATCGGGTGAACTAGACGAATCACGGTTCAACCGGTGAACCGGTCCGACTCGATTCATCATTTAAAATATTTAAATATTTAAAATAATATTTATGTAGGAATAAAATTATCTTATTATTATTAATTTGTTGTTATTTATCATTTTATTTTAGATATATTTGAAGTTTAAATATTTAAAGTAGTATAGGTGTCAATAGTGAAGACCGAAGACCAATGAAATATTATAAAATTTTAAGATCAATTTATTTAACTATATTATTGTTATTTTTTTATTTGTATAATTACATAATCATGACTAATAATTATACATGTATGTTTATTTATTTTGATCATTATATATTATTTCTTATTATCTTGGGTTATAGAATATGGTCGGATCAAGTATCACTATTACGATGACATCATAATTTAAATCGATTCAATTGAACAGTCTAATTAATTAAAATTAAACTAATTCAAACATCGATTCACACATTTCGTTGATTGTTCATTAATTTATGCGTGCATGTCCGTGTGCGTACGGACAAACGATAACATATGATAACATATATTACGTACTTGCATGGATGATCACTGTGTGCAATGGCGTGCATGCATGGTTTGTTGATGATCGTGCTCATCAGACATCAAGAAGGTGTTCGGATGTAGAGTACAGGCGATGGTTGACCAGCCAGATTGTGATGGGAACACTCCCTTCCACCATGCGTGTTACCGAGGCTGGTCGGTGGTGGCCGGGCTACACTCGCGTCGTCCCCGCAACACCGAGCTGTACTCGCACCCAAACAACCACGGCAACCGCCCCGTACACATGGCGGCCATGGGCGGCCATGTCTCCGTGGTGCGGTGGCTGATCCGTGCCTTCCCTCCCTGCGGGAAAAGCCGCAACAGGCTGGGCATGAACATCCTGCATGTGGCCATCAGGTACGAGAAGCGCGAGGTGGTGGAGTACATACTGATGGAGCGCCAGCTCCAGGGCCTCATCAACGAGCACGACAGGGACGACAACAGCCCCCTCCATCTGGCCGCCTTCCACTGGAACGGCGACAACGACATCCTGTGCGCCCTGCTGCAGCACCCCAGGGTGGCTAAGCGGGACAGGGACCGCAACCACAGGACTGCTCTTGACGTCTTCTTCCGACGCGACAGCACTGAGCAGAAAACGGGGCCGTGGGTGAGTACGCACGTAGTTTCTCCTTGCCCCCACCCCGACCAAACTCGTAGCCTGTACGTATTTTTAGACGTTAAGAATTAGGGGTGTTTATAATTAGGTTCAAATCAAATCAAACTAAATTTCCGTTCGATCGAGCCCGATTTGAATCTAAATTTAGTTTAGTTTAATTTCATAACGTGTGAGATAGAATCAAATCGAATAAATCAAATTTTTTATTTATATTTATATTTATTAATATTTTATATAATGAATATATTAAAATATTTAAAAATATAATTATATAGATGTATAAACATACAAAATATAAATATAAATATTTTTTTATTTTTATTATGTATATAATTTATTAAATTCATATATGTTATAATAAGATATAAAAAATTTAATTTGAATCAAATCAAATCGAATTTGTTTGATTTGATTTAATTTAATTTAATTTGAAAAAAAAATTTCAAACCGAATCAAATCAAACCATAAACATCCCTATCAAGAATGGCCAAATAGCAGATTAATAATACCAATGACTTAACTTCAACACTTACCCCTCTCTCTCTCTCTCTCTCTCTCTCTCTCTCTCTCTCTCTCTCTCTCTCTCTCTCTCTCTCTCTCTCTCTCTTAACGCCAAATGTATCCTTCTTTGTATAAAGAGGGATAGATCAAGTTCAGTTATCCCCTTACAAGAACGGCATCTTCTTTTGTTTCCTGTTGGACTATTAGTATTAGTTCATGCATAGAATGTGTTCTGTACAGATATTTTCTTATAATTATTATTTAAAATGAATATCTTTGTTAATAATTAGATTTGTTCGAAGCTTCGTAATTTTTTTTCTTGTAAAACTGAAATAAGATTTTTGAACTCAAATAAAGAGAACAGGCCATGCAGAAAAAAAGCCTTAGATTATTTACCCATATATCCCTAAAATCATTTAAAATTATCTTTATATTCCTAGCTTTATCATATTTATAGTAATATCTCTGAAATTCTTAAGAAAATAACTATTGTGCTCTTTCACAGGGGTATAGGGATAATTTTATATTTTGAAGATAGGGGTTGCTACTTGACAGAGAGTCGGGGACACAATAGATCCTTTTTTAAGATTTTTGCGGGTATTATAATACTAAATATGATAAAGGTTGGGGCATAAGGATAATCTTGTAAGATTTTAAGAGTGTAAGGGTAATTTCCCCCTTATTCTCATATTTGGTATATGACCACATGCATATATATATAGTATGGTTTCGTAGTGTTTAATGGGCTTTCCAAGTGATGTATGCCGAGAATTCATTCAGGACCACTGAAAATATACTGAGACCCTTGGCCAATGTTTTAAAACCTGATTTGGAATTTGACTCAGTTAAATTAGTGAGTCACGGGTCACTGATTTAATAGTTCGGGTTGACTCGTGACTTATAAGATTAGAATTATTTATAATAATATTATAAATTATCATTAAATTTATATGCTTAACAAATAGCCAATAAATGATGAATGATTCTATTTTATACGAAAATTATAATGTATATATATTAGATCATTAAGCCTTCGATATTCCAATATATTCCTCTTTTTAGAATAGATATGTTCAAATACACTCTAATTTTTCTCACATCCTGATGAGCTACAAGTTTGACTAAAGTCTCTTATGGTAATTTTTTTGGAGATTTAATGCATCAGTACCAAACATTTTCTATCAATCATTTATCTATCAAATAAAAGATGCAAAATTCATAAATCAGTGAAAAATTAAATAACATTAAACAATATCTTGGATAAATAATTCAAATATAAATAAATACTTGACATTTATGTTTGCAACGAGATGACTGTAATTCCTTCCAAAATTGTTCATAGCACTTGTGAAAATTTTCATCTCTTATATTTTTTCATGCTAAATTAAAAAGTAAAAATTAAATAAATAAAATATATATCTAGGAGTCGAACCCGGTTGGGTCACTCTGATTTTAGCGAGTCGGTCGGGTTACATCGGGTTGACTGGGTTTAACCACCGAATTTTAGATCTAAAACGGTTTAGGCATTATTCTAACCTGATTTTGGGACTAGGTTGCGAGATAAGCGGTCGGATCGGCCGATCCAGGTCGGATTTTAAAACAATGCCCCTGGCCATTGCGCCACTATCCAAAAACAAAAAAATGGTAATTTAATATAATTTAATCTTGCAAGTAACACAACTATATATACGAAGTGTCAAGTTGGTAATTATCACATTGAGGGTAAACAGTAAACGAATCGTGCTTAATTTCTGATGATGGCGATGATTATGATTTATGATATTTACTTGTTCATTAATATATGTTCAGGTGGAAGCTTGGTGGATGCTAAGCAAGGCCATGGCCACTCATCAGGAGCCCGAGATACAGGAACAACATCGGTTGAATTACAACAGGGAAAGATACAAAATCCTCACGTCAAAGCTCAACAAAAAGCTGTATAACACCTCCACGCTGGCGACGCTGATAGCCACCGTCACCTTTGCCGCCGCCTTCACCTTGCCAGGTGGTCATACTTCCGGCGACGGCGGCGGCGGCGGCGGCGGCGGCGGCCGAGGAGGAGGAGGAGGAGAAGGATCAGAGGGTGGCGGTGGGGAGCCCATATTGCTGGGCGTGCTGGCCTTCAGGGCCTTCTTGATCTACGACACCGCCGCCATGTGCTGCTCCCTGGCGGTGCTATTCATCTGCGTGTACGCCCCATGGGATGACATCAGCTACGTCGCATTCTACTGGAAAACCATCCAGGGTCTCATGTGGTCCTCCTTCGTCTCGCTCATCGTCGCCTTCGCCACGGCGGTGTACGTGACCATCGCCCCTCGATCGCCCTGGCTCGCCATCCTCGTCTGCGTCCTCTGCGGCAGCGTCCCCTTGATGACCTACTTCTACTCTAACTGGCCGCGCATCCGCATGTTCCTCCGCCTGCTTTGGTTCCTTAACATCATGGCCAAAGAACGGAGTACACATAAAAATGAGGGAGACGGTACTAAGTACCCCCAGAAGACGTAAGAAGGATGGACGTTGTGCACTACATGCCCCGGCCGCTTTGATTTTGTTGGTGTCTGGGCACAGTTACTCTGGACAATAGTCTCGTATTAGTTAAATAAATGATGTGTTTCATGTGCTTATAACTTATGGACTCTTTGTATCTCAAAATTGTGATTTTATAGATTCAACATGATATCTAAATTGATCAATAACTCAACTCCTCTTGCCACCTCGTTTCGTGATTTCAACATATTGAGGGGGGGATATCTCTCTCACTTGTCTTGGGATAACCCTCAATGTATCTCTTTTTTGTTTTAACAGATGGAAGAAGTTAATGAGGTTGAACATAATTTTAGTGTGTTAATTATAAGCCCAGTTCTCTTAAGGGGCTTCTCCATACATATATAAATCAATACATTGTTACTAAAAATTTACAAAAATATAATTTCTGACAATACATTTGAACACATATCACTATTTTTGTTAGAATATTGCAGAACTGCCACTCTATTTAATTTTAGCCCACACATATTCCTCACAAATTTTATTATTCCCATTAGTTGAACATCTTTTGACAATAATATCCTTAATTACTTTAGTTGTTTTCTCTCTGTCACTTGGGATCACCTTCACTGGGCCGGGAGGCCCATCACCCCATCATCCCCGGTGACAAGGGCATCGTCACATCCCAAAAATGGCAAGCATGTCCCCGCCGTTGTCATTACCGTCATCCTTGACTTTTAATAGTAGACCTAGGAACTCTAAGGACGGCCCCATAATTAAGTGCTATTGGACTCCCACACATATATAGCCAGAGTGTGACCATGAACTCACCGGGCCACTAAGACAAGGTGTATGTCATTGCAAAGAAGAGCAGCAACCTTGCCTCCCTTGGGGAGGCATTCATTGCCCCCTAGACTACCCATGGGATGAGAGAGAGAGAGAGAGAGACATAGTCTCCCCCACCAACACTAACACCCCTTAGTTTATGACCTATGTAAAAAGGATCTATCTTTTTTTAGGTCATGGAATTAACTAGGACTTGGGGAGCAGAGTAGGGAGGAGAGAGGGGGAAGGGGGGAATCTACTAGTTACCTAAAGGGTGACCGAATGACCTCCTAGGGCCTCGGGGAGGCGCCTACGTGTAGGGATGAGTATTATTCGGGTTCAACTCGAAACCAAATCGAACTGATAGATTTGGTTTGGGCTGAAATTCAAAAAAATTAGATTTAGGTTCAAACCGAACCGTATTAAAAAAAATTGATTTGGTTTGGTTTTGATTTTCGAGAAATCAAACCGAATCGAATAACCCGAATTTAAGGATATTTTTGTTAAGTTAATATAAGTGTATATATAATCATTAACTCTAATTCTAAAAGTCTAATTTAATTTTAAGAATATTTTTATCAATTTAATATAAGTGTATAAATAACTATTAAACATAATTCAGGTAGTCTAACTTCCACCATCTCGGTGAGGTTTCTGAATATAATGTTATGAAATTAGTTTCAAATCACGTTCTATTAAAGTTCTTAGTTTTTATATGTGAAAATATGGAGCTTACTCTTGCAAATTGTAACATTTGATGTCATTTTTTTAATATTTACTTTATTTGGTAGAAATTATGTTACTCTAATTTTTTTTACTCCATTTTGAATCCACTCTAATTTTTAAAAGGAGACATAAATATGGTTCAAACTGAACCAAATCGAACCAAACCGAATTAATTTGGTTTGGTTTGGTTTGATTTTAAAATAATTTGATTTGATTTAGTTCGGATTGAACCTTTAATTCGATTTGGTTTAATTTGAAAAAAAATCTCTTCAAACTAAACCAAACCAAACCGTGCTCACGTACCCCTACCTACATGTTTAGGGGCAACTCCAATGGGTTAAATCTCTCACCTCCTTGTTGGAGGGAGGGATAGAACCCATGCCCACCTCCTTCCAAATTAAGGAGGTGGGGTGTCCATTCACCCCAGACATTTAGGATCGATCCTAGAACATTAATTAAGGCGCAAGAAAACAAAATTATAATCCATCTAGGAATGAGCTATTACCACAAATCATACCACGAGTGGAACTCAAAACAAAACCTAGTGATGCATCAAGTAGGCTTAACCCAAGTATGAGAATCACGTCAACTTGAGAGAGCCTAAGCACTTTGTGATTATATTCAACGCCGAGGATTTGTGTTTGTGAGATGGGGTGAATGTAGCAGACCAGCGGATCTGATGGTCAACTATCATACAAGTTATAGGTAAACTTTATGGGTGCCCTCTTTCAGATGTTGCCCCCTTGTCTGTGTTACTATACAACGAAAAGCATCATTTTCTATGTACTACCATATGTAATTGGACTTTGGATAGGTCATGCATATAACATGTATATTCTTCACTAGTTCTACACGATCCCATGTCAATGAGTTAATGCTTGATGTTAAAATAAACAATTGTAAGAAGGTAGAGTAGAGCTTTTCATTTTTGTTGATAACTCGTGAGTCAATAAATGATTATAAAAATCATATTCAAACAAATTATAAGATTATACCTTGTATGCGGAAGCGGCAGGCATGCACATTGTCGTCATCGTGTCACCGAAAGCAAAATATCACACGTGTCTACGAAATTAGAAGACGACACATGTATCTGCCCTAACTAGGAGGCCTTACCTAACCAGTATAAAAATCCTTAGTTTACAAGTTAGTGGAATCCCAGATGAGTTGCAGTGGACTGGACATATATAAGGAAGCCTAACTAGGAGGCCTAACCTAACCAGTATAAAAATCCTTATGCCTATTTGTGATTACATGTTCGATCATCTTAATTTCCAATGCATATCACAATTTAAATTTTGAATATGACATTATTTATTATGACACACCTATTCACCCTCCTCTAGAGTGTGCTCGACTACTAACATTTATAATTTTTAGCAAGATAATCCTTGGGTGTCTATCCAAATGTAATAGACTTATTAAATGATTGATAGTCTACAACTCAATAGGGCCTTGTCTGACCAGGAAGTCCTAGTGACACCGAACAATGATGTGCCTTGAGCTCATACTAACAGTTGGATGTAGTGTATGGGTAAAATATCATGATTCTTTTTATTACTGAGACTAATATTGATTATAATTAAGCTGGGAATTTCATTAATGTTCTTTGTTATTGTACAGTTCTAGCTATGATTTTATTTCTTGACTTGACATTCATCTTTACTTTTCTTGATTCCTTTCTCTTGCACATGTGAACCCATTTCAACCTGGTCATTTCTCTATTCTGTAAGATCTCCCTCGACTACTGCTTTAGGCAAGCCTACTGGGTCTCTGCGTTATCAAGACTCACCCCTGCCGTTACAGGTGGACTCGACCAAGAGTAGGAAGAAGCTCCAGGAGAAACAGGAGAGCTGAAGCAGCCAGGGCTCTTCATTAGTGTTTAGTTTTTGCCATTGATCATGTAAATCTTAAAGGACAGATGGTTTGATGAATTTTTGATATAATTGTAGGAACTTGAAGGCTTTATGCTGGAGTTCTAGTGCATGGAAGTGTTATAAATGTACTTTTGGGATTGTTGTTGTAACATGACCAACGCAGTTGAATATTGTGGATGATCTATAAGTTGGTGTCTTCTTTTGAGTTTGGTGTTGTGTGAATGCTCCAGATCTTCTAACCGAGCGAATTGTATTTTGGGTTTATCGTCCACCTGCTGAATCCTAGTGCCCCTCTTGAGATTGATAGCGCACATTTTCTACCCTTTTATTTATTTTCCTTCTGGGGATTATTATTAATTATCAGTATTATTATTGGCCGCGGCGTGACAATGTTTGTGTGCAAGGTGCCTGGAAGCATTTCTCCATTTAGGTGAGATGGTGTTTGTATGCACAAGGACCACCCACCTACCTTGTACATTCTAGTAGTTTAGGCAAAATGTAAATCATCAGAACTAAAAGTCTGTATCTCTAAACCCACGAGGTAAATTACACCATTCCATGATTTAGACTCTTCTCATCAAATCTTAAGCATATAATTAAAAATATATTGAGATAAAAAAATCATCTCTGAGAATTTGTCAAGGAGTGTGGGAAAATGGAAGCTAGAAAAGATCACTGCATCTTATCAATTAACTTGAACCATTCAAGAAGGAAAACAAGAGGATGCAACATTATTCTGATTGTTCTTCCTAGGGGGTGGCAAATTAAGAGATATCATCAAACTAAACAAGAGAGTTAGTTTACAATTGAAGTCCACAATAGATAAGCACACGATGGATTATTGGCAATGCAAGTACATTATAAAACTTTTGCCAAGGCATTGAAAACCATATTCCTAATTCCTACATTGCCAATTATGTAATGGGGATTTTCAGTAAATCCAAGTTGATAATTGGCAGCATTGATATAGTTGTGTTCATAGTATGCAGTTTTCATTGTGATCATATGGTAAGAATTACCCGCCTCATTGCATTCAGTAGATTGTGCTAGCAAAGCAGCAGGTCCAAATGAGTGAAGATACTGAAACCAGTAGACATCAACATCACTTAACAGGGCAATGTTAGAATAAGAAGGGAAAGAAACATGATAATAAACACAAATCCTGACCTTTCATGTTCCATAAATGACAAACAGGAATAAACCAAAAGATGACAAATGTACTATTAAAACAGAAAAGTATACACTTGAAAGAAGCAGGAATACCTGATGTACTGGGAACGGAGAAATGTCAGAATCAAGAGCACCGATAATGAAAATTGTGACTGGTAGATGCTTCAAATGACAGACCAAGTCAGAAGTATATCCCTGTAACTATCTCTTGCAGTTGCAAACATAATAGTTTTATATTCATCTGTAGCCATCTGCAGTAGTGACTCTTAAGAGAATGGAAGAAACAATGGTGGAGGCAATTATGTAAAATTGACTTAAAAGAATTCATTGATGGAACTTGCATGTCCTCTCTATATGGGAATCTATTATAGTCCACTCAAGTTCTCAATTTTTTTCTCTACCATAGATTGCAAAAACCTTCTCCTTAATATATAATAACAATTTCTCTTGGTCTTCATCTGACACCATGTTGAGGCTGTCCCTTCTCTGTTGGTGTAAAGAATCCAAGAAATAGACCATGTCCTCCGTAGCATTAATGAAAAAATATTTCCCCGAACATGTTACAAGCTTCACTAGACTAGAGAATTTACTTCTTTCTAAAGTGAATAGATCAATAGGCAGCGGCAAGATTGGAATTGCCATTGCTTTCCCACATTCTCCGACTACTGTCTTTGCTGCCAGAACCAGTTAAGACCCAGTGCTTCTGGATATAATTTTAAGAAGGCCTCGCTAGCATCAATTACAAGTCAAGGCCTTGCTCCCGCTGCAGTCCTTCCTCTGGCACCACCGTCTTCCTCCTCCACCAGAGCGAACCCGATCCACCAACTTGGGGACGAGGATGGCAAGGTCCCTTCTTCTCACAGGCATTACATCATGCAACTTGCGTTCCTGTGCTAGACCACTAGAGAACATCCCCTAATTTGGACATCATATATAGTGCTCCACTACATTACATACCATAGCCCAGACGTTGATCAGACAGATTTCTTACATTGCAATATGTAATGCCAGTTAGTGAGGTCAATGCATACATAACAGAATACACGCAGAATGCAAACAGCGAAGGAGGATAACTTCATCACACACGGTGTCTACTGTACTTTCCAAAATTGAGTTTTTGGTAGGCAAGAATCAGAAAACCTATATATTTATATATATGCGCATGTACAAGTGTTTGTGCACAAGGCAAAATTATAAAAAAAAAATGGTCGTGTATCATGAAAACAGGGGGAAAATGGTTGGTATTTAACTACAAGTGCACCATCACCCTCTCTAGTCTCTACAAAAACACCAACAAATCACCCATGGATCATCACACACTGCAGAAAAAAAATACATCCCACAATTAAGCAGAGTGGCAACTAGCTAGCATGTCCAGAAGTTTTTAAGTCGTGCCATTCTCCAAACAGTACACGGGAGGCCTTAGTTTCCACATCCGCGTGCACCAACGGGGGCAGGGGAAGGTTCACATAACAGGGCCTAGAGACGCGCGCTCGTAAACTGTCGTCGCCGTAAGTTGATGGCCCATGGACTTCCCCGGCCTTGCACCCATCTCCGGCGCCGTGTCGTCGCCCTGGACGGGGAAGCCGCACCACCCCTTCCCCAGCAAACCCCAGTCATGCCCGTCAGAGCCGCAGAATGGTACGGCCGAGCACGCGGGTATCAATTCCACCTCCTCTAGCAAACCCGCCGGCTGCTGCGACTCCTCCACCTCCACGTGCAGACGTGGATGCTTGAGAACCGTCCGATGGAGAGATTCTGCCGACGTGGCCCCGTTGACGCCGCCTGTCGACTGATCAGCGACACGGCCCTGCTGGTCGGCTCCGCCATTCTTGTCCCCCCCGTCGCCCATCAGCTCCTCCATCGTGAACCAAATCTGATCATTCGTCTCGTCCATGAGCTCCTCCATCGTCAACCATATCTGATCATCATCATCACCCCCGTCCCATGGCCGCTTACAGCTAGTACGCTCGTTGGAAGATGCCACAGGAGCCAGCGGCGCTTCTAATGGCGCCGTGGCTGCCACGGCGTCAGCACCAACCAAGGGCGAAGGAGTCACCCCGACGTCCTCCACTATGCTGTCATCGAGAGCAGTACCGTCATCTCCATGATCATCCGCCAATATCGCCATCTGCTGCAGCTGATGATCAGGTGCTAGTACTGGAGCCGGGGAACGCAAGGAACCCACTGGCACTGCGTCAATGGCGCCACCGTTGACGTCACCAAATGCTGCGCCGCTGCACTCTCCAGTCTCATGAGTTGCAACATGGCCATGTTCTATCATCTTCATCTTCTGCTTCTCACAAGCCGGTCCTTCGTTCTTCTTCCTGTTTTTGATCTTGCAGAGGACCAAATCTTGGAACTGCATGCAACATTTACAGAGGAGGAAACCAATTGAGATGGATCGAACAGTAGATTCTTATATATTTATTGCTTCTCATGGTGATGTATATGATGGCAAGAATTAACCCTTCTTTGCAACAAATTAATTAACTAATTAAAGCATGGTTTTGTGTGACCGCCGCAGATGTCATGCATGCATGTATGCAACTTAATTATAAGGCAGGTGATCATCAGATCAGGATTTTAATTATAACAAAAAAAACACACACTATAATTACCTTCGTGTTCGAGGAGTAGGCGCCGTCGTCTCCAGCGGCACCGGCGGCGAGGCGGAACTCATTCATCACCCATCCGGTGTTCACCTTCTTGTCACGACGGAATGACAGGAGGGTCTTGTAGCCCACCACCCTGCCGCCGCCATCAACGACCTCCCACGTCCTGTTCCCGAACCAGGTGCCAGTAGAACCAACTGCGCGCTTTGTGCGCGTGCCATTCTCGGAGCACCGCAAGCGACGAGTAAAGCAGAAGAAAGACCCGTCGTGACCCTCCAACCCCGGCGGCAGGTCCCATGGCGGGGTGCCGTATACATCTCGCACCGGAATGGCGACGGGCGGCGGTAGTCCGACGGCGTACCTGCTCAGATAATCTTGCAGAAGCTCCACTTCGGTGGGGTCAAAACGATACCCGGCCTTCCCCGTGGCTGCCCTCCCATCCATAGCCATAGGTGTTGGGTTCTTGCTTGCAAGCATCGGTGAAACTTCGTTAATGGTATCCCTCTGCATGCATGCAGACCAGCCCCCTGTGTTAATCGAAATTAAAGAAAGGAGAAGAAAGAGAGAGCGAGAGGAGAAGGAGGTTTAATTACTTACCATCATCTTCCCGGCCGCTGTTAATCGAAGAACAGGCAGAATAAGGTGTTGATCGACGAAGCTAACTACTCCCCGGTGTTCTGCGCCCGTCCAGGTGCTCCTCTCCTACTTACCCCACCGTGGGGATCGATGGTGTTCTGCGCCAGGTTGGTGCAGATAGATATAGCGTGTTTTAATCACAAACACAGTTCTACTGGGAGTGCTAATCCCATCTCTCCCTGGATTTGAGTTTTAAAATAAATAACGCGTTTACAAAATTAATAGATATTATTATCATCAACTAATTAATTATATTTACTCTTAAACAAATAATTTTACTTATCAAATGTTCCTCTTAATTAATGTTCGAGTTATTCTAAAACAATTTAGTTTATACAAGATTCAGCTAGCACCCTTGTTATCAAAATGCAAAAAATCCACACATACTGTTCATGCAGTTTAATTAATTATTAGATACATTTAAGTTGTTATTTTTTTATTTTCCTTGTGTCTTATATTTTTAAACAAAATTTAATATGCAATTTTCAAAATATTTTAATATATACATGAAAAGTATATATGAAAAAATGAATGCATTTTTAGCTAATTAGGAAATTAAACGACTTTAATTGTGTTGTTTACCTTTTTATAAGTTAATAAGGTGATTCTACATTTTCTATCTTTCCTGACGTATTTATTTGATCTATTTCGATTTAGATCATCATCATCAAAGCCTTATCTATTTCGATTTAGATGCTTGCATAAAATTAATTTGATGAATTTTATGCACATATATATCCAAGGAAAATAAATCTATAAACGGGACTTTTGCCTCCCAAGTTATCAATTTTGTTCTTTTATCATACTATTTTTCTCCCGGAGTTACTTCCCTACGATTTAATTTGGTTACATGTATCTCCTTTACGTATATTATGCATAATTTTACTATAAATGTGTAAAATATTCTAAGAATCTTTATTTTATTTTATTTTATTTAAATTATTCTTTATTTTTGATAAATAAATTGTAAATTTTCATATTCTTCATCTTCTTAGTGTCTAATTCTTTAATTTGACCGTTTAGATTGTCCGGTGTATTTTCGACACATCTCTATTAATAGAAGAACTTATATATAAATATGCATACTTGGTTGGACATGCAGCACTCAGACCGTAAAAAAATACTTGGTTGAACTTATACCAAGATGCATACTTGGTTGAAATTATACAAAATATGCATTTTCTAAGCGACGTCGAAGTCAATAAGACCGTACGAACATGATTTTATTTTACTTATTTTTATAATTTTTTTAAAAAATAAAGATCTTTTATGTTAGATCCCATGAACTCCCACTATTGAGAAGTTTAGTAATTAAGAGATGTTTATTTTGTCTCTCTACTTGTTGAGTTTTGGCAGCCCGGTGAGTAAATTTTTACAAAAGAAGCCACATATTCTGTACATTTTGAAGTAGATAAGGTACGGAGAGGTCACCTTGACAATTATAATAAGTCCATGTCCAAGGAAGGAAGAATCATGAGCCACTGTTGGCAATTGTGTAGATCAGGCAACTCTCTTATGTCTCTAGCTTGGTTTTGGAGAGGAATCATTTGGAATCAAATCCAACATTCTATTTGGATATCACAGTGCTGCGCTGCAAACTAATCACAGAGATCAAGCAGATTTCTATGTTGCAATTATGTGATGCCAAGAGGTCAATACCAGAAGACAATGCAAACAGTGGAAGAGGATAAGTCCATTAAAACATGGTGTGTAATTCCCAAACTTGAATTTGTGGTGGGGAAGGATATGAAAACCTGTATACAAGTATTTGGTATAAGCATTCTTGTAGAGATCTAAATTCCTGTGACAAATTTATAACTGTAAATGCCGTAACAGTCAGCCCTTCTTGAGGAATGACAAGTGATCTTATTAGGAAGAACTGGAATGCAGCAGAAGGCAAGAATGCATCTACATGGCCTTTTGCAATCCAGAAAACAAACAGGAGGATGAACCCCAGATGATAAATCAGAGGACTATATTATTTCTTGTTTAGGTCACTTTGCCCTTGCATCTTCCGCAGTTTGGAAACCTGTGCACTAACATGAGTGCACCACCAGTTCGGTATACCGGTGTCCTTTGGCTAGCTCGATAAATATGCCAGAGGATTTGCTGCAATTCAATAGATAGACTCCCCAAGATGCGACTCATTGCAAACATCACAAAAGTGCTCTTATTTTTCTTGGTATGGACTTTATACCAATGTTTCCCCCAATGTGCAAAGGTCACTTCTCGGCCTTATATATTCAACAGCGGGATCAGAGGGACCCTCAGATAATAAAATTGTTGGACTACTATGAATGGTCATGAATGTGTCATTTCCCAACAAATACATTATAGATCTGGTGTCATATGCCCATAGGCCAGATAAAACTTGGCATTCTAACTTCCTCATCCTCCCACTAATCCAATTGTTATGAAGAATCAGATAGCCCTTCTTCATGCGGGTTGCTCTAACATCATGCTTCTCCCATTAGCTTTCAAAAGCCCCATTTGGAAATAGGTTATGATCCAAGAAAACGCTAGTCAAATTAGTCTTGGAATCGAGGCACTGCTGATTTTGGCTGACCCAGTTGATGCCACCATCCCCACATGGCACATCATAGAAGCTTGCTGTCTCGAAAGCTCCCAAGTAGATGCATGTTTCACCACTTTCTCCATTGCAAGAATTGTGGAAACATCGGAACGAGCAAAGTAGAAACCATAATTTAAGTGGCACGGTAAATTGATAGGTCCTGCAAATCATCACAAGTTGATGGAAATTTGATTAGAAATAAAAGTCAAATGGAACAGTAAAAGGGAAGTTTAATCACTAATGTTGAAACCTCTTAGCTTCAAAAAGAATTTGTCATCATATTGTGCCAATAAGCTTCCCACACACAAAAATGGCTACAGAATATAGGATCCACATGTATGACTAATTCGATGTCCTCTTTGTTTAATGATGAGAAACTCATACTAAATGAACAACAAAAGCCCACCAAGCCCCTGATGCGTGGAAGAGCCTTCAAATCCCACACACCCAGCCAGCATTCATATACTTCTTCCCCTTAACTAACAGGATTATTTCTCATGTTGTTCAAAGTTCAAACCATGATAAACAGAGACATTGTAAGAAGTTGGACAAAAGATACAGTATGGCCGAGAATTTAGCAGTTAATGCGGTAATCTACATGTTTACCATGCTAATCCACCTGTGATCGGAAAGAAAACAATGAAAGAAAAAACTAGTAAACAACCAACCTTGCAAAAATAATTCTGGTTCGAAAAAGGAGGAAATGAAGCAGAAAATGGAAAGGAAGAGAGAAGGTTGCCTAATCAAAAAAAGATCCAATATAATAAAAAAGGGAGAGGGGGCAGAGTATTTAATGAGAAGTTCATCACCCTCGCTACAGAATCACTAACAATCACCCCTAGGGTGTCATACGTTACAGAAAAAAATATAATGAAAAATGAAACATAGCCAATCTCTAGAACTAAGTCATTCCATTCTCCAAGAGGCGGGAGACCCTTCTACCTTGGTGCCAAAAGATAAAAGGTCCATTTAACAACATCATAGACTTGCGCCAATAGTCTCCATGGCCATAGAATTTATTGTCCTTCATCTAGATATCCAAAGATTTGAGATCCATCATACCTTGCAATCTGTATTTCTCAAACCTTTCAATGAGTCTCAATGTCAGCAAGCTGAAACAATCCCATCAAGGTTTTATCCCATGGCGTAGCAACAACCCTTTCTGACAAAAGAACCTGATGCGAATACATGATCCATAGGCATCATTGCGTTGATGCAGAGCTGTAAAGGTAACAAGGCTGTATGCCGAGAATGAACCATGCAGATGGTAGTACGGACTACTACCTACGATTTTAAACAATAGGTATAGGTCCCGAAACTGTGGCTAAAGACATTAACCCACGGATCTACCTATGGTTGAGATCCGACGGCTATGAAACATTTGAACTGTGGGTATAGGCCACCCTATACCTACAATATGTAACCATTGTTATAAGCCACGAAAACCATAGGTGTTAGTCACCTGTGGGTACATTTAAAAGGCCTTTACACATGGTTTTGGACCAAAGGCAATTCATTTACCCACGTATTTTGTGAAATGTAAGTAGTTCAGTTACTTACATTTTCGTGAAATGTAGGTACACCTTTGGCTGACTTTGATTACTTTTTGGTTCACTTGTTTTACACCCCCTTCTTTGTAACATTTACATCCATTTTGTAACATTCTCATACATCCACACATTTCTTGTACATGTCACATTCACATTTATCATTCATTCAAGAAATTGCAAGAGGCATATATTTGCACAAATAAAACTTGAAGACATCCATTCACAAGTGAATGAATTCATAATACATCAACGGCATTTATACAAGTCTCCACTATGTATATAATCAATATCCTATGTACACAACCTCAAGTCAAGTACACCATACATAATCAATGTCCAACATAAATTAAAAACCCATCTTCCACTTGCAAAAAAAAAAAAACAATTATGTAACCCACACAAATAGAATACAATACCTCTAGAAAGGACTAGAAAATTAGAGGGAGACGATGGGCTTGCTACGGTCTCAGCAGGCTAGGTGAGGCCAATGCATGCAACTTCCACTGTAAAAGGAAAAGCTCTTATGAATGCTTGAAACAACTCAATGCATACATTGGAAAAATCAATCTGTCACATGCTAAGGCCATTAAGAGAACCATACCTTGGCACTGCACATATTTATAATACCAGGATGCAGATGCTCACCTCCTAAGAACCATGTTCCTTAAGTAATGAGATGTCTTTAGGCTTCCTAAGTTCCACATTTGCCTAGAAATTATGACCAAATGGTTCAAAGTAATACCCTTCTACTAGCAGGTGCCTGAATTTTGATATGCATGTTGTTAAGTGTAGATTAAAGAACAGGGAACTTCGCCCTCTGCACCACCTTTCTTAGAGGGTTATTCTTGTGAAACAATGCCAACATGCTTGGCCGCACAAGAACAAGCCTCCAAAACACCTGCTGCAGCCTGAATCGACAGATTTTTGGAAGGAAAGTGCACTGTACTACCAAGTTTACTATGAAACAGAGGATGTACAGTTAGGCAGATGAAGATAGGTTTGTCACCTAAAAAAAGATAAATGAAAGCAAACTAAAATCATGAAGGGAAAGTTACTGGATGATTTGACCTTCCACACCACAACAACTTGTGGATATGTGGAATCATTACTGTCCAAAAGCTGATAGCATACGAGAAACGACCTATTTTTGTGCATACATCTGCATGCTTGAAAAGAATAATCTTCCAGTAAATCATGGAGATATGGCATTCTAGAATCTTGAGCAAGAGTGTGTACAAACAATGCATATAGACTTAGAATAGTGATAGTGCATTTTTTTGCTGAAAAGAGATTGAACAAACTCATGGCCAAGAACCTAGTGACCACATCACACTGGCCTCACTTCAGATTGTAAAATTCATATAAAACTCCTTACCTTTATTCTCGCAGATAATTGATGATTCACGTCACCCAAACCTTGAAAATATGCAAGCAACGAGGTCATGTGAAAAGCAATAGAAAACAACCTTTAAAAAATTGTGCCAGACTTTGTCTTAGCAAAAAGGAAGGATTCATTACCTTGTTGTTTTCAAATTGTGAAGTGCGATGACACAATGCATGAGGGAAGAAAGGCCAGCATCATTTCATTTGTTTTCACTGAAAAATGTATGAAGGCCAGATCATAGGTACACAGTACAATCAGAAAAGGTAGTTGCACACTTGCACACTGCAAAGCAAACCCAAGAAAGTCTTTATTAGTTCATTCACATTAATCTTTTTAAATTAAGAACATAATAATATTTTAACTTCTAACTTTAATTTTGTTAGACTTGGCCAAGGAAAGCATATTCTACATCATGCCAAGTTGATCATCCAATAGGTTGATTTATTCACACTGAACCATCATAGCTTCAATGGACACTAACAAAAATAATAAACATTCAAAAAGATATGTTCCAAAACAACATAAGATACATGAAAAGTTAGAATATAATCTAAAAACAGTAGGACATTGTTAGGTGTGACTGATTGGAGGATTAACAAGGTGCCATACAGATGCAGACTTCGGAGACTATTCTCATACATTGTGCATGTACCCCTTAATGACGTCCAATTTAAGGTCCAGAACATAAAAAATCAGAAGACTCAGAACATACAATATAATAAAAATATGCTAGAACGCCAAATATAACGATCATCTTTAGGGAAGAATTACAACGAACCAAGTAGTAAGGATATCAAGGATATAAAAATTCTAGGTAAAAATGGTAAAGATAGCATAAAAATAAAGAAAGAAACTTATAACAATTTGAACAAAGATTTAAAAGCTACAAAAGACAACATATATAATAAAAATATGTAAAGATGACTTGGTAATAAGAAATAAAATTATTTTCAAAAAGTGCTAACAACACATATCAAAAAAAATTAAAACAACAAAAGTTTGGAAGTACTTGAATCCACTTTTTCTAGAGAGATAAGAGAGGATAAGAATAGGAGAGGGGTGTGGAACTTCTGCAAAGCATGCATATAACAAGAACAAAGTTAGCAGTTAAAAAATTCAAACAACATCCTAATACAAATATAAAACAACATGCGGTTACAAATAATGACAAAAAATTTGAATGCAACACATATTACATAAATATATAAAACCAACATAAACAATGAAAAAAGCCTTCCTACAATCTAGTAGAGAGACGAGAGAGGGGTGTGGCGGGAGGCATGGTGGAGGAAAATTCCAAGATAGAAAAATCAAGTAGGAAGTAAATCATCAAGTCATATAGCTCTCAAACACAACATTTCCCACTTGCTAAATGATTTAATCATTTTAAGCTGTTTGATAAGCTTGTAATCAACCTTTTAGTAAATCAGGATTTAGTGTCTCGGTTTTGTAGATTCAACAGACTTTCAAATGAATTGATACACCTCTAAAACCTGAAAATATTCTCTCATTGCTGAAGAATTAAGTGATTCACGCTGCTTATTAGCCTATAGTTGACCTTTTAAGAGTGGCCCTTTCACACAACACCTGCCAAAAGTCACCACCTCAAACCTTAACTGAGACCATACCCCAAAAGAGAGAGAGACAGAGAGGGAAAGTATAAAACAACATGCACAGAGAGAGAGAGAGAGAGAGTAATAAGATAGAAGGAACATATGCTGTAGAAAAAGTCCAGTAGGAACGATGGAGTTGGAGCAGGGAAAAACAGTCCACAGTAGAGGGAAGATAAAGAATAAACAGAGACAGAGAGTGGGAGAGTCAGTGAGAAGCGAGCCAAAGACAAGGGTGACAATCAAACTCAATGAGACATAATGCCAAATGTAAACCACAAATGTAGGTGGAAAACCAAAACTACGGGAGACAAAAAATTAAACTAGATGGATGGAGCTAAAAAAGACATGCTAAATCGGATGTAAACCAAAAGGAGCAGTAGAAAACTAGAAGTACAGGTAACCAAACACTAAACGGGAGGAACAACTGCATTGAACTGGACAAAAAAGGCTTATTTAGGGTTACAGATTTAAAGCTGAATTATGATTTATGGTGCTTCATCATACGCTTGACCACTTCTGATTTAAGGTGTTTCATCTCTCCAAGATGCCTGGCTACATCTGACTCGTGGTGTTTCATTTCTATCTGAAGAAGAAAGTTGAACTAAATGTACAATCTAAAGTTTCATTTCTACCCCCAAACTATTGATTGAAGGCTATCCAGGTCCCTGAGTTTGGTTTGAGGGGACAGGAGTGAATTCGGTTTGATTGAGATATCCTGAAGATACCCTTCCCTGTTTGCAACTAATTGACTTGCCATGGATAAGATAATTGGTGACAACAAGCTAAGAGAGAAAAAGCAGATGCAACAAAGGTTAATAGATAAGGCATTTTGACTGGTTCCAAGAAAAAGAAAAAAGAAAACTGTTGATTGCTGTAAGTGCAACAAAAACAGACAAGTTCATGTTTGTACCAGTGGAGGAAAAATTCTTCAGCAGCTCTCAGTGGGATAGAGAAGTTTCCATGTGTGCTTGTATCAGAGGCATCGAGCATCTCACTGCTAGAAAAGAGGCCAATTCAAGGTAAGTGTCACCATTTTATATTTTTAATGTAACAATAAAACAGGAATGGATAGTAGCATAACTGTGATTCTCTTACCCTTTCAAGCAGGAATGAGTGGCAGTATAATGGTAAGCCTCCATCCCCTGCCACTACCCCTTTACAAGTGTCACCTCCTGAGGTCCCTCCCTGGATATCCAGGAGCCCCCATCCCCATCCTTCCAATCTCTTACCCTTTAAGGAGCCAGTGCAAGACGTTTTATTGAGGGTACTTTTCTCTCTCACTCCCATCCCGCAATACCACACCACTTTCATACCCTCTGCTCCCTTCCAAGATCAGAGCCCCACACTGTGCAAACCACAAACGGAAAGAGTCAACTCCTATTAACCTACAAACTGGCTCTGCCAAGAAACCAAAATCGGGCTCCTCTGAACCAAACACACCCTTGCTGGAGACCTTGATAGCTTTCCCCTCCCCTTCCCAAAACTTGTGTCCCGAGCCAAAACTAAACCTGGAAAAATCTACCCATAGATACGGAGCCCAAAACTTGAAAGTACCAGCAAGACAAACCAACAGATGCCAGATACCTGTGCCTGAACAACTGAATGGGGTTTCAGCAGCTATCCCTCCACAGCTGCCAGAGGCCAAATGAGACCAGTTGCCTGGAACTGTTGGGGTGTGCATGAGACCATGACAGTTTCTTACTTGTGTCAAATAACCTGTGAAGTAAATCCAGATGGTTGTTTTCTTCAAGAAACGAAGGCAGGCAGATCTGTTGGGGAAACATTCTTTCGAAGGAGCATAAGTAATTGCCATATTGTTGATCCAAGTGGGAGAGTAGGCGGCCTCTGGCTTTGGTGGTCTAAAGACATTAATCTGATCATCATCCACTCCTCACCCCACTGGATTGGAGATGAAGTTGCCTAGAGGATGGACAGAACATGCTGGGCTCTACTATGCATTTATGCACCCATATCTCCAAGCAAAAGAAGGCTGCTGTGGTTGGAAATACACAACTTTATAACAGCCTCAGCGGGGCCTGTAATTCTTATGGGTGATTTAAATTCCATATTAAATCCTCAAGAGAAAATTGGGGACATCCCTGTTCACCAGAGGCAAGTTTATGATATCTGAAACGTTATGTTTCAATCGGGGTTGATGGACATGGAAACTCAAAAATATGATTAGAATAAGAAGGGGAAAAGGTCATAATAAACAGAAATGCTGACCACTCATGTTCCATCAATGACCAACCAGAATAAACCAAAAGTTGGCAATTGCACCATTGAATCAGAAAAGCATAGACTTAAGTAGCAGGAATACCTGTTGTACTGAGAAACTGATAAATGTCAAGCTTTATGTTCTTATGCTGTCATCTGAAGTAGATACTCTGTAGAGAATAAAAGAAATAACAGGGGAAGCAATGTAAAATTGGCTCTCAAGAAATCATTGATGGAGCACTTGTTTTGTTTTTTTTTTTGGATGGAACACTAGTCTTCTCTATATGGCAATTTATTATAGACCACACAAGTTCTCCATGTTTTACCAAACCATAGATTGCAAAAACCATCCCTTTAATAATTATTATTTCTCTTGGTCTTCATCTGGCACATCGTTGAGGCTTTCAGTTCTTTGTTGGCATAAAGTATCCAAGAAATAAACCATTTCGTCTGCCGTATTATTGAGAACATGTTGCTGAACAGACTACAAGTTTGACTAAGTTAGAGAATTTACTTTTCTTTAAAGTACATAGATCCATAGGTAGCAGAAAGATTGGAATTGCCATTGCTTTCCCATATTCTCTTGCTGCTGTCTTCACTGGCAGAACCTTGCAAAATCCAGACACCATGATATGATGCAACCTCGTTTTGCACTTTCCTTCATGGTACAGCCCTGATTGACAGGAGGACGAATTGATTCATCTTTAGGAGATCAAGGCACAGATTGGTCTGGAGCGAGCAGCTTGCAGTTTAATTAAAGTCGAATTCTTCCCCCTGGACTAAGTTTCTGGATAGACATTTAAAAAGGCCTCATTAGCATCAATCACAAGTCTGAGTTCAGATGTTAATGCCTCATTAAGGAGCCACTGTTTGTGAAATTCTTACCCAAGGATGAGAGGAGGCAGAACCCCACCATGAAGAGGAGCATTTCCTTTGTTCCACGCTGTACAAACTCTCCCATGCAATGGTTTAGTTGCAATTTTCGAACTTGAGTGTCTTGCAACTGATGAAATAAAAAGAAAGATTTCATTGTTAGTTACACAAAAATGCAACATATAAACCTACACAAAGTGCTCTTTAAAGAAGATATTTATAAAAATGAATTCCTTCCTACCTTCTCAAGCATTATTTCTCCACCATCCTCCAATAGACTCCCCTTCCCAATGTCATCCAAGTGAAATGTGAAGTTAGAGATACTCCTTGGAATTGAAACAAGTAACCGATTATGGTCAAGTTACATATCATACAAAGTGGTGATGAAATCCGGGAAGAGGATAGGATCAGGATCAATCAGACCAGAGACATATGAATGAGAAGCTTGAGTTCTGGCAACCATGGTGTGAAAGAACGGGGTAGTAGGAATCTAAAACATTGCAATTATTTCATCATTTAATGTGCATTTGTATTTATAAAGGAAGTGTGCATTATTGCTGGAGTATGTTCCAAAAAAGGGTAAATGTTATTTATCTTATAAATTCTGGCAGCAGCAGGATTGGAATTGCCACCGTTTTCCCACATTGTCCCACTACCGCCTTTGCTGCCAGAACCACACAAAGATCAGTTATGACCTTATGCTTCTGGATAGAATTTTAAGAAGGCCTCACTAGCATCAATTACAAGTCTAAGTTCAGATGATAAAGCCTCATTAATGAGCCATTGACTGTGAAATCCTTTCCCATAGATGAAAGAAGGCAGAACCCCACCATGCAGAGAAGATTCCATTTGTTCCGGGTGATAAGAAGTCTCCCACAGCAATAGTGCAGATGTAATCTCAACCTGGGGCCTTTTGCACCAGATGAAAGGAAAACACAGTTTTCATGGTCAGCACGATATGTTTGCACATAATTGTGACATGCAAACCTACCCAAAGCACTCTCTAAAGAGGATGTTTATGAAAACGAATTCCATACTAACTGAGTACATTTATGAAAATGAATTCCATCCTAACTTTTCAAGTTTTTTTTCTCCACCATTCTCTAGCAGCCACCAATTCTCAGTGCGATCCAAGTGACATGAGAAGTTAGAGACTCTCTTTGGAATTGAATCAAGTAACCAACCATGGTGAAGTTGCATAACATTTCGCAAAGTGGCGATGAAATCAGGGAAGAGTATAGGATCGATCAAATCCAAGACATCCGAATGAGAAGCTTGAGTTCAAGCGATGTGGTATGAAAGAATGGGGTACCTTGGAACCCAAGACAATGCAATTATTTAGTCATATATGTAAGTTTTTTATTTGATTGTAAAATAGTGTATATGGGATTACATGGGCCCACATGGCACTAACATTTCTTTTGTTTTGATTTACTGCCTCCACCAGAAACCAAATACAGAGAAAAGATGAGTTGTAATCACAACAAGCTAACAAACTACCTTGTTACGGTCACCGAAACAAAATAACCCTGGTTTCAAAACAGTAAAACTGTACAAGTTTTAAAACCATGATTTTTAAAATTGGAGAGTTACATAGAAACAAACAGCACCCTAATCAACCGACCTCTTCTTACAACTCATCATCTGTGCCTGCTTCAGGCGTACGTCCAGCATGAAGCTGGAAATCGTAGGTTAAAGTGGGTAGAAGGTTAGCCTTTACCGTTGTTTTCATTTTGGTATGTATATTGTACTGTTGTCTGTTCAAGGAGGTAAACTAGAGGTTGAAAACAAAAACTCTAAACAATGGCAATGAGGTCATTTGTGTAACTGGTTTTGTGTAATAAAGATGATATTTTTGAACTACTTTGAGAATTTTTGTCATTTAGTCTCTGTTGATTCCATATGGTAGAGAACTCTTGTATCCAGTCACAATAGAAAGCTTCAAATATCAAATGTATATCTTTAGATGTTTCATTTAAATCACATATTCAAATTGCAACCAGCAAGGGCTGACTCAAAAGCTTCCTTGTTTCTTAAGGCCCCATACTCAGTAAAAAAAATGCTAACACTCTTCTGACTCACACCAACCACATAGCATGATTTTGCAAGCAAAACCAACTCATACTCAGGATTCTGTTTTCCAAAAGGGGAAGAGACAAACAGGGTCTTACATAGAATCACATGAATCAGCCAATTGTTGACACTGAACCTTGAAAACCCTTTCATTATGACAACATTCATTGTAAATCTTGTCCATCATAGAAAGCAATCATACAATTAAGACAAAATTTTACATGTTCCCTCCATGATCACATGGTATAGTGTGGGTAATTCAGACAGAGATGAAATCGGAGGGCATAAAAGTGGGGGGCATATCATGCAATAAGAATGTCAACGATGACATGATCAGGTAATCCAGCATAGCACTCCATCGCCAAGATGACATTAACAACAAGAAAACCTCAATTAGAAGCAGGTTTTCTGTAAAACACAGAGACCATTTTTTCAGGAGGTTCTATGTTCAACCGAGTTCCCCCATGGACAAGAGGAAAAGAAGAGGCCCTCACATGTGCCATGGATCTCACTGGGACATTTTCCTTTATTCACTTTTTCATAAGACGCGCAAATGGTCTATAATAGGATAATCCATCTCAAGTTTCTACGACAGCAGCTACTTAATCCTATACATTGAAATAAATTCTTATTCATTTTGAAGATTTATAAAAGCAGGGGGGGGGGGTCAGCACTTGTTCCCGCTGGTGACCTTCCTCTGGTACCAGCATCCTCCTCCTTCACTGGGGCAAACTCAATCCACCAACTTGGGGGCAAGGATGGCAAGGTCCCTGCTTCTCACAGGCATTACATCATGCAACTTGCGCGCCAGTCTGCTAGACCACCGGAGAACGTACCCTAATTTGGACATCATATATAGTGCTGCACTGCAAATTACATACCATCACCATCACCCAGACAGTGATAACACTGATTTCTTCTTATCACTGCAATATGCGATTCCAGTTAGAGATGTCAGCATATAAAAGCAGGCATGCATATTAATGCAAACACCGAAAGAGGATAACTTCATTAAACACACGCGGTGTGTACTTCCCAAAACTGAATTATCAAAAGAATTTTAACTACAAGTGCACCATCAGCCTCTCTACAGAATCACCAACAAATCAAGCAGAAAAGAATACATCCCACAGATCAAGCAGAAAAGAATACATCCCACAAATTAAGTCGTGCCATTACAGGGCCTAGAGACGCGCGCAAACTGTCGTCGCCGTATGTTGACGATCCGTGGACTTCCCCCAGCAAACCCCAGTCATGCCCATCCGAGCCGCAGAATGGTACGGCCGAGTACGCGGGGATCAAATCCAACTCCTCTACCAAACCCGCCGGCCGCGGCAACTCCTCCTCGTCCATGTGCAGACGTGGATGCTTGAGAACCGTCCGATGGAGAGGTCCTGTCGAATGATCAGCGAGATGACGCTGCTTGTCGGCTTCGCCATCCGTGTGCCCCCCGTCGCCGCCCATCAGCTCCTCCATCGTGAACCATATCTGATCATCATCATCCCCGTCGTCCATCAGCTCCTCCATCGTGACATCCCCGTCGCCCCATGGCCGCTTACAGGCGCAGCAGCCTGCATTGCTAGTACCCTCTTTGGCGTCGCTGGGTCTCCACGGTGTACCCACCCCGCCGATGGCCATGGGATGATCAGTTGCACCGCCACATCCCTCCATGGCTGTTGCACCAAAGATGTCGTTGACCGAATGCCCTTCCTCCACTAGCCGCAAGACGGGGGCCCAACTCAGGGGATCAGTTGCACCGCCACATCTCTCCTCAAGTGGTCCCCAAAAGTTCTACATCAGTGGGGTCAAAGCGATAACTCGTCGTCGTCTCCATGTACAATCTATTAGCGCGAGTTGACGATGTTGTTTTCTTACAGTTTCAGTGTCTGAAGCATGTACAAGCCACACAAGAACTCGGCATAAGTATGACGAGTTTTTTACGTTATTTAATTTACAACTAACACGTATTAAGGTTTATTAATTTTAGAATTATTTTAAAAGAATTTAGTGCATAAAAATCATCATATTTTTTGTGGTAAAAAAATACCTTCACATATATGTTTTCACATATTTAATATAAAAATTAAATTTAGATAACATTATCTTATAACTGCTATTGATAAAGCAATCAATTTTTATTTTTAAATTAAGTTTATTTTATATATGTGAAAATTAGATTGTTATCTTAAATATATATACTCTTTTGTCAATATATGTTTAGAAACATAAATTGAGCCCGTCAAAACATATATAAATATATCCACTAAGCTTAAGTATTTAATTTGTCCGTGGTGAGAAATATATTTGATATTGATTTTTTTCTTACAAATAATTAACCTCTACATAAAATGGAGGACACATATTCTTATATATATATATATATATATATATATATATATATATATATATATATATATATATATATATATATATATATATTGTGCATAATTTTATTATATGCAAAATATTCTAAGAATTCTTTCGTTATTTTATTCCAATTCGTCTTCATTTTTAGATAAAGAAACTGTAATTTTCTAAATTCTTTATTTTTTAATGTCTAATTCTTTAATTTGACCTTTTTAGATCGTCCACTATATTTGAGGCATAGAATAATTTATATAAATATGCACATCATAGATGAAATATGTAGTCATACTATTGCAAGTAATATATTTTTCAGACGAATTTGATTATTGTATATAATTTAATTTTTATTGTGAGGTGGAATTACCATTCTAAAAATTAGGATTTTTTGCATATTAGTCCCTACAAACTTAGTGAATTGCCGATTAGTCCCTCAAATCTGATTATTATCTTAAAAGTCCCTATAATTTTTAACATTTTACAAATGAATCCCTGTAGTTTGTTGCCGTCCACAGAAAAGAATATTCCGTAGAATATTCCATCAAATGTGTGTAAAAAGTCTAAAATACCCCTGTTGAACGTTGACTCTCTCTCTCTCTCTCTCTCTCTCTCTAAGAGGGAGGTCGAGGGAGAGGGGATCGCAGGAGGTCGAGGTCGAGGGGATCGGAGGGGAGGTCGACTCCGTAGGAGGGCGGTGCAACGTGTGTGTGTTTGCAGTGTGAGGGGGAGAGAGGAGTGAAGGGTGTGGAGAGGGAGGCGACAGCGGCGAGGGGTGAGTGTGTGCGTGTGCGTGCGCGTGCGGTGTGAGGGTTAGAGAGAAAGAGAGTGAGACGGAGGGGGAGGGGGGAGGGCGGCCGGAGGGGGAGAAGGGAATCGGAGGGCCGTGGAGGGGGGATGTGACGACCCAGAGTTCAGGATACCGATATACCGATAACATCGATACATCGATACCAAGAACTGGGGAAGCCACCCAAGAGGCTGATGAGGCCCCTGAAGGGTTAGTGGGGGTGAGCTGAGGAGTATGCATAACGAACTGCAATATGGAGCGCACAATTTACAATTAAGTAAAGAAATTAACACAAGTGCGGAAGCATTTCAAAATAATCAGAGTGATATTATATACATTAGTCCATATGAACAAAAGTACTAGTCCACAAGGTACAACTACACGGGGCATACCCCGGCAAAAGTACAACCCAAGCCTCAGAAGGCAGCTCGACTAAAGCTGGCAGCTAAGCACGGTCTCCGAACCAACTCACAAAACACCGGGAGACAGCGGGCGCGGCTCACCTGAAAAGAGAAAGGGTGAGTCACAGCCAGACTCAGTAGGGGTCACACGGATCCCTACCTCGCACTAAACAGACACACATGCATAAATAAGAGCAATCAGAGCATGCATTTAAATAAATAGCAGGCAATGGCATGATTGAACTATTCAAGTAAAACTGTAAACTTTAACTAAACAGGTATAACAGCTAACTCAAGCCAATAGCAAAAACGCAAGCGACTAAAACTAAAGCTACCAAATAGAATAGGTCTTAACTAATCCAAGCAACAAGGAAGGACAACCACTGGAGCAGAAACCAGATGCGTCCACTGACGACTTACACTGCGTCTCAAGCACTCGCAGTCGGCAAAGCGACAAGCTAAGCGCGTAAACAGTACCAAACCAAGTGACCAGTCGGAGTGGCACCCGTCGGTGTCAGTCCACAGTCTCCGACCACGTGTGCACACACTGACTCTAGCCTGAGCCAGGCCCTCTAGCTAGTTTTCTCCCTTGGTAGGACGCTACCATTGGCTGGGAGCCCACGGAACTAGCTTACAAACCGTGTATGGGAAACACACCCCTCCGCTATCCCCAAGCGGGTCGGCACTCAACAGACCTTAGGGCAACAACAGTGGCTCCATTGCATGGAAAGAAAGGCTACTCTAATGGTAATAAAACACGCCACTATACATTAAAACAAGATGAATATGGCATGAGTATGAAAAGGAACGCATAACGAATGGGCTGGCAACATATTAAAACCATCAGGGAAGCGGCGGTCGAATACCTACGCGCTACTTGAAAGTGACGGTCGGGGACTGGCGCGTTACACCAAGAACGACGCGCTGGTCTCCATCCGTTACTTCCACCTGAGTTCCAGCTCAAAGGACCTAAGAGGGAAAGTGACGGTGGGGGTCCTATGCGTTACTTCGAAGCAACGTGCGGGAGCACCGCCGTTACTTCCACCCGAGGCCAAAAACCAACGTGCAGCGTTCAAACCGATCGCAGGCGAAACGACGCCCCAGTCTAGGCGCGTCGCTTGGAAACGACGGCCGGCCGACTGGCCGTCGGGCGCACCGCCTGACCGAATCAACATAAATCAACGCACGAGTAACGGATAGGGCTCACACCGTTACTCTCCAAATAACGCGCCCTCGACGGGCCGTCGTTTGGAAACGACGCACATACCAAAGACCGTCAGGTGTGTGACGGTTCCTGGCAGGACCGTCACACCACCTGGAACACGGGAGGGTTCGGTTTGAAAACCGAGGCCCTCCCGGACGATGGAAATCGTCGGGTAACGCCGTGAAAACCTGTAACCTGCCAAACCATACAGGCTAAACAACACTATCAAGCTTAAAACACCCGCATGCATCACCCCAAACCCATTAAACGGCTAAAATACTCATTTATACCAAAAATGGGGAAAATGGCCACATGCATACAACGGGAAGCCTAAACAACGAAACGAACTACAGGGAATGCTCCTAGCGAGCTCAGGATTCCATCCCCCTACCTCTTGCAAGCCGAAACAGACGAAAAGGCCGCATGCACCGAGGTAGGCTCACCGGGCTTTCAAGCACCACCTTGCTCCCACGTTCACCAAACCACGTCGAGATGGGTACCCACGCGTTCCTCTCGACGCGAGGAATCCAACGGCGCCAACCACGCTTCAATCCGTCGACGTCTCGCCCGCGTTCCCTAGGAAGGAGGAGAGGGGCGATCGTGAGGAGAGAGAGAGCGTGAGGGTGAAAAGAGAGATCGACGGGGAGAGAGAGGGTGAGGGTGAGAGGTTAAAAGAGAAAAAAAAGAAATTAAAATATATACATATAATTATTATATATATTAAAATCTCATTAATTCTAATAACTCTCAATAACCCCGAATAAATCCGAAAAAATACCAGAAAAATTCTTAAAAATTCAGGAAAATAGCCAGAAATTCCAGAACAAATAATAGAACAAAAACCATTAAGGATCCATTAAGGCACGGGCCTTACAGGGGAGGTCGCAGGGGGGAGGGCGGCCGGAGGGGGAGAAGGGACTTGGGCGGTCGTAGGGGGGGAGGGCGGCCGGAGGGGGAGGGGGGAAGTTATAACACATGCCCCTGCCGCCACCCCCTCAGCCCCCCCCCCCCCCCCCCCCCCCCCCCCCCCAGCTTTGCAGAGGGTGGAAAAAGGATGACTTGCCGTTGCTGCTCTTCTCCAACAAGCAAGGAAAAGTGGGGTTGGGCTGAACCCAAAAGACAGTGAAATACCAGATGGACAAGGCAATAAAATGGCAATAAAATACATATGTGGAGGAAGAACAGGGCAGCAATGGAGTGTCCTCTAGAGCCGGGGGGGCATATATTTCCAATCTCTTCTCTTGTGCTAGTTACTGCTAGCTAGAGGTGGAATTTAGCTTGTTGATGGGGGTAGCTGCTCATGGGCATTGACTCACAAGCAACATCAAACCCAAAGTGCCCCAAACATCTAGATTCAAACCTCAGCAAGGGAGGACCCAAATATCTTCGGCTCCCACCGGATTCCGAATTGAAAACCTTCTCGGTTGCTGATAGCACTGACCCATCACTGCCTTGTGAGAGGAGACATGAATTAGAGTTCAAGCAAGCAACAGAGCAGGAAGGCCAGCCCGTCATGGCAGCATCACTATCACCACCTCAGCACCTGCTGGACATGACCCGTCGTCCTTCCATGTTCCTCCCAAAAGGTGCCATCGCCAGTTGCCCCAGAAAGGAGTCAAACTTAATTTCCCCCTTCGGACCACTGAGATGACAGCACCCCATCTCCCATATTCTTTTCTTCTGCTGAGGTTGGAAGAATCGGAAGTGGAATGGACCAATCTGAGGGCCCGAGCCAACCATTTCAGATCAAAGGAAAAGATACTACTTTTTCTTGGAGATGGGTTTTGGTTTGTTCTATGATTTGTATCATCCATGGATGGATCAAGTTGGATTACAGAGTGGACAGAGAGGGATCGAAGGTGGGTATGCACCTGGCGGTGGTGGGGCAGAAGGTGATGAGGTAGCTGGTGCCGGCGGGGCTGGTGAAGGTGCTGGTGCCGTCGCCATAGGCGTAGCTGTAGGCGCGAGGGCAGGCATTCTTGAAGAAGGCGCCCCAGGCGCTGCGGCAGGCCACCCACTCGCCGCTGGCCGTCACCCGCACAGGAGGGGGAAGTTATAACACATGCCCCTGCGGCAGGGGCATGTGTTATAACTTTTAGTGAAGTGTCGACCTCACTACCATGAAGTGTTGACCTCTTGATGCATAACAGAAGCTATGTTCTAGCAGACTTCAACTGAAGTGTCAACACTCTAACGGTGAAGTGTCGACCTCTTGATGCATAACAGAAGTTATGTTCCAGCAGCCTTCAATTGAAGTGTCAACACTCTAACGGTGAAGTGTCAACACATGGAATGGGCCATGTGTTATAACTTCATATCAAATCAAGAAATTGGAGTTGATGACTTCTGAAAATTCTAAACTAAGAACAGAGCTAGCTCGAACTAAAGAAGTTGAGGGCAGGGTCTCCACTCAATTGGAGCTGCTTCAAAATGAGAGAGTTAGAACTCTTGAAGATTTGAAGTTGAAGGGAGAAGCTTTGCAATCTTCATCTTGCGACCTCATCCAGAAACTCAACTACAAAAAAAATTACAGAATCAGCTTTGTTGCAGGGAGAAAATGAGAAGCTTGAAAATGAGGTATCAAAGTTGAATATAAAAAATTTGAGAGCCATTGATTATTGTGAGCACAAGGGGTAATGCTTACTTTGCTTAATGTGCGTCAGAAATACTATCCCTCACGCCTGCACTTCAGGCATTTCCATGTGAACTGCATGCATGTCCATATGATATTCCCAATTCAATTCATATAGGCGCATTGCTATCTGAATTTAGGATAAATCATCATGAGCTCATCATGCATCATTGATGAATAAGCATCATATCATCCATACATTTGAATTGCACTCTTTGTGATACCCCACACCAAAAAAAAGAGAGAGAAAGGAGGGGAGGGCCCGGCCCTGTTGAAGCCAGGGCAGGTTGACCTGCCCCTTTGGCAGGTCGACCTGCCCAACTAATTCCAGAGCGGCTGACCGAGCCAGTTCGGTCGCCCGAGATCTCCTGTCAGTAAACAAAAAAAAAAAAACACACACACCTTGTATGAACAAGCCAAAGCTCATTCATACGTTCTGTGGATAAAGAAATCTCGTGTGCTTCATAGATTGTATCAAACAAAAATAAATTCAGATCCCTTACTGCATATTAGAGTTATCATGCATATGCCAAGTTGCATCTGAACTTCCTGCTATATCTTCATGAACAGACATTAGAAGGGGGGGGGTCAAATCTGCCTCTCTTCCCCTTTCCTCCCCCTCGAAGGCCAGCTTGGCTGGTTTTAAAAAAAATATGAAAATGAATGAAAGAATCATTGGAGGCACTGCATTTGTTTTTTTTGTTTTAAAAAAATGCAAGCTTCTAACATAGAACCAGATGTTGCAACCATGGTTGGAATAATCCCAGTTTGTTCGCATTTGGCTGCTCTACAACATGGGAGACGCAGTCATGGTTATGTGATTCCCCGTGGGGTTTCATCAAATATCTCAATTTGCAGTGTACTCATTGACATGTATGCAAAGTGCGGAAGGATTAACCTCGCCAAGAATATTTTTGACAGAGCAAGACATTGTGTCATGGGATGCAATAATTCCTGGGTATGGAATTCATGGATTGGGGAAGAAAGCCCTTTCTCTATTCTATGATTAACAGACTGCTGGTTTGAACCCCGATGATGTTACATTTATTTGTCTCTTGTATGCATGTAGCCATTTGGGACTAGCTAGTGAAGGAAAGAAAGGACTTGTTCTTTGTAATGACTAAAAGCTTTAATATTGTTCCAAGGACTGAACATTGCTCGTCGGGCGTCCACCAGAGATCCTTCCTCCAACTGCGGTGCTGCCTCGTGGGGTCGACCTGCCCCCTCAAGGGGTCGACCCCTCTCCACCAGCTGTGCTCGTCGCCTCTTTTGGTGTTTATTCGGGGCTGGTTGAAGTGGCCCCAGCCGTGGTGCTTGCCCCACATGCTGTCTCTTCTACCGTTGCCCCGCAGCCTCCTGTTGCCGCTCCTTCCATCGTTGGTGCTTCCTCGGTTGCTCCTGCCACACCCTCCGTGAGTGGTCCTGCCGTCACCGTTCTACCAGCCTCCCTGCCAGCCTCTCCTGGAGGGCCCTATGGCCTTCTTTCGCCTGCCTTCCCTTCTGGCGTTGGTGACCGCTGTCGGGGTGGTGTTGCCCCTTGCCCCCTGGGCGTCGGCGCCCTCTCCCCTGCAACCGTTGCTGCTCGCTACCCGGGCGTCGAGGTCCAACTACCTCCTGCTGTTCCTTCTGCCTGTGCTGCTCCTTTGGTGCTCCATGTCGTCCCTGACGGGACCTCAACCCATCCGTCCTGTTCTCTCACCCCACACCACGTCGCCGATCGCCCGCCTCTCCTCTTCCTACTACCACCCCGCAGCCTCCCCTCCGGCCTCCACTCCGCCACCAGCCGTGGCCACGTAGCCACCAACCCACCCCCGGCAACCTTCTCCTCCTCTAACACCACGTCGCACACGCCACCGCGGCAGCCCACCTGCCACCCTCACCACCTCCACACACCTCCGACCACCTCCACCACGGCGACTGCTTCTGGGCCTCCTCTCCGTACGGCGGCGGTACTACAACAGGGAGGAGTCTAGGATGGGGGATCAACAACGGCGGCGAGGAGTCGAGGGAGGGGGAAGAGAAGAGGATGACGGGGAGGTGGCCGCGGTTGGAGGGGAGAGAGGCCGGGAGTGGGAGGCCGGGAGGAGGAGGCCGGAGGGGGGAGGGGAGAGGTCGCAAGAGAGGGGGGAGGGAGGCCGGAGGTGGAGAGGGAGGGAGGTTGGAGGGGGAGGGGGGAGGTCACGTCGGTCGGAGGGGGAGGGTAGCCGGCGGTGGAGGGGGAGGTCGCAGGGGAGGGGGGGAGGCACCCCTCTCTCTATCTCTCTCTCACACTCTCACACTTAACCCAGGGGTAAGTTAGTATTTTTATTACCTTTAGTATGACGTAACTATAGTTTAGTTAACTGAATGAACGGTAGGGACTTAAACGTGTAACGATTAAGATTATAGGGACTATTAAAATAATATTCAGAATGGAGGGACTAATCGGTAATTCACTAAGTTTGTAGGGACTAATATGCAAAAAACCCTAAAAATTATAATATGTGTGTTTAGATTAAATATAAGGGTTTTTTGCATATTAGTCCCTATAAATATAGTGAATTGCCGATTAGTCCCTCCATTCTGAGTATTGTCTTAGAGATCCTTACAATTATTAATATTTTATAAATAAGTCCACGTAGTTTATCTCCGTCTTAAAAAAGGAATATTCTGTTGAATATTCCGTCAATGGCATGGAAAAGACTAAAATACCTATCTCTCTCTCACACACATCCATGGACTGGGGAGGGGGAGGGCGGCCGGAGGGGGAGGGGGGAGGGCGGCCGGAGGGGGAGGTCGCAGGGGATGGGGGGAGGGCGGACAAATGGGTCCGAAGGACTGGGGAGGGGGGAGATAGCAGGGGAGGGGGAGGACATCACCTACGAGATCCACATTCCCCAGAGAACCCACCCCTTCAAGATATGGAGCCGAGACGACGCCGACAGAGAAGGCAAGGCCGAAGAGGAGGAGCAAGAAAGAGACACACTACCTCACTTTTCTCCCGCCCACCACCCTCCTCTGCCGGCGCCGGATGTAGAGGAGCAGAGGGAGAGGAAGGGGAACACAGGGATCCGCCATGTGCTTAAGGACGTGAGCTGCCGGGCGAAACCGTGGGAGGTCCTCGCCATCGTCGGCCCCAGCGGGGCCGGGAAATCGACCCTGCTAGAGATCCTGGCCGGGAAGCTGGCGGCGCCCGCCGTTTTCGTCAACCAGAAGCCCGTCGACCTCGCCCGGTTCCGGAAGATATCTGGGTACGTCACCCAGAAGGACACCCTCTTCCCCCTGCTCACGGTCCGGGAGACGTTCCTTTTCAGCGCCAAGCTCCGCCTCCGGCTGCCCCATAGGCAGCTGGCGGCCAAGGTGGAGTCTTTGATCCAGGAGCTGGGGAGGTCTGATGGGGAGGGGGAGGGGGGAGAGGTCGACGCTCCTTGATGGAGAGGTCGACCTCTCCTCACACCCCTGCCGGGGATGGGGGGAGGGCGGCCGGAGGGGGAGGAGGGGGCCGGAGGACTGGGGAGGGGACGGCCGGAGGGGGAGGAGGGGGCCTGAGTACTGGGGAGGGGGGAGATAGCAGGGGAGGGGGAGTGTCGACTCAAGGAGTCGACACCCGCCCAGTTGCTGGCGGCCGACAAGGCCAGCACGCTGTGCAGGGTCTGGTTCCTCTTGGCCGCCGCCTCCGCTTCCTTGAGCTCAGACAGCCGCTCCGGAGTGAACGGGAAGCCTTCTTCTTCTTCTTGCCGGGCTTCGCCTCTCTCTGTGACTCGACGCTCCGGAGCGTGCAGTCGCCGAACCCCACGGTGGATATCCTCTCCAGTAAGTCCCCGGAGAAACTCCGGCTGCCGCACCCCACCGAGCGGGACCTCGCCACCTTCCGATCGAATGACGCAGACTCCTGGCTTCCGCTCCCGGGGCTGTCGTCCGCCTCTTCTGCTCTCACAGCTGTCGTCGCTGCTGCTGCTGCTCCTGCAGGAGCCACGACTGCTGGGTACTCTCTCCTCGGGGTCTTGGCGTCTTCTTGAGGTTTGCTGCTACTTCTGTTGGCGGTGGCAGAGGTCGCGAGGGCGGTGCTGATGGCCGGTAGTTGCGGTGGCTGCGGTAGCAGCTTGATGTCTCTGATGTACGTGGTGGCTGGGGCCGTGACGGTACTACTGCCGTTGGCATCCTTGCTGCCTCCGCCACCCAATGCTCTTCTGCGTTTGGCGGCCATGGTTTTGCTCCTGGGGCTGGAGGAGTGGTGGTGGCTGTTCTGCTGGGAGGAAGAGAGGTACAGGAACGACCAGAAGCTCTTCTTCCGAGGACTGTCGAACTTTTCCGGGTCCTCCGTGATGGCGCCGCCTGCCCGGCAGCCGTCCGGGTAGCCGCCCGTTGGGCGGTGCGCCACCGATTTGCTCCTCTTGAAGACCGGGTTTCCGCCGCTGCTGCCGGAAGACGAGGAAGCCGTGGTGGAGATGGCAGAGAGGGAAGAGGAGCTGGTGGTGGAGGACATGGCCTTCCCGCTGACGGCGCTACTTGGCCTGGCGGTGATGGTGCTGCTGCTCCCGCTGCCGCCGAACACCTTCTTCTTCTTGCCGTGGGTGGTGTAGAGAAGTGGGATCATCGCAGGGGAGGGGGAGGGTGGCCGGCGGTGGAGGGGGAGGTCGCAGGGGAGGGGGGAGGCACCTCTCTCTATCTCTCTCTCACACTCTCACACTTAACCTAGGGATAAGTTAGTATTTTCATTACCTTTAGTATGAGGTAACTATAGTTTAATTAACCGAATGAACGGTAGGGACTTAAACGTGTAACGACTAAGATTATAGGGGCTATTAAAATAATATTCAGAATAGAGGGACTAATCGGCAATTCGCTATGTTTATAGGGACTAATATGCAAAAAACCCTAAATATAAATAGTAATCAATGTTTCTTGATTTTAGTTTTCTTTATTCAACTAAAAATATCATATTTTAATTTTAGAATAACAAATAAAATAATTAGAATAATAATGATTATTTACCATTGTAATTAAATTGAGTCAAGTCAGTTCCAATATGTAAATCATGCATCCAGCATCGGAATGATAATGAGTAGCGATAGGCCGACGGCGTACCTCCTCAGGTGATCTTGCAGAATCTCCACATCTGTGGGGTCGAAGTGATAACCCTCTGTTGTGGCTGCCATCGGCGAGAGATGGATAACAGTGAGTTGGGAACTCGTACTCCGACTAGGACATCTAAAAAAATTGTTTAGAATTTGTCATATATATCTTTATAAAATAGGGTATTTAAAAATAAATATTTACTTTTAAAATATTAATAAAAATATACTTAATATATTTGATATTATTACATTTATACTTTCATCCTATTAATTTAACCCATAGCTAATGCACTAAAGATCTCGTTGACCGAATGCCCTTCCGTCACACAATCATCGCACTCTAGTTGGACAGTAATAAGTTATAGTGTGTCCATCTTGGAACTGTATGAAATATATATATATATATATAATTAAATCTAGAAACATTATCTTAATTATAATTATATATATATATTAATCAATTTTTTGTTTTTAAATTACATTGATTTTATATATCTAAAAAGTATATTGTTATCTTAAGTATATATACTCCTTTGTCGATACATCGCTTAGAAAAAAAATTAAGCCCGTCAAAATCACAATGTATATAAATATATATTCACTAAGCCTGAGTATTTAATTTGTTTGTTGTGATAAATATATTTCGATATTGATCTTTTTTCTTACAAATAATTAACCTCTACATAAAATGGAAGACATATATTCTTATAATTATGTATATATTGTGCATAATTTTATTATACGTAAAATATTCTAAGAATTATTTCTTTATTTTATTCTAATTCTGTTTCATTTTTAGATAAATAAATTGTAATTTTCTATATTCTTTATTTTTAGTGTCTAATTCTTTAACTTGACCTTTTTTACATCCTCCACTATATTTTAGGCACATAGCAACTTATATAAATATGCACATCATAGGTGAAACATGTAATCTTACTATTGCAAGTAATATATTTTTCATACGAATTTATAATTTAATTTTTATTGAGATGTGGAATTACCATTATAAAAGTTATATTACGTGTGTTTGGATTAAATATAAATTGTAGCCAATGTTTCTTACTTTTAGTTTTCTTTTTTCAACTTATAATATCATAATTTAATTTTAGAATAACAAATAAAATAATTAAGATAATAGTGATTATTTACCATTAAAATTAAATTGAGTCAAGTCAGTTCCAGTATATAAATCATGCATCCATCTTTGAACATTTTATTTTCTAAACGGCATCGGAGTCAATAAGATAATACATGATTTTATTTTTTTACCTATTTTACTTTTTTTATAATTTTATTTTATTAAAAAATATTTTTACCCTTTACATTTTGAAGGAGACAAGACACGAAGGTCTCACATAAGCTTAAACTGATATTGAAACAGGGAAATAGGGCCACTCTGACAATTATTGTGGTAATAAAAGATGCAATCGTACCCATTGGTCGAAGCGATAATTTGTCGTCATCTCCGTAGCTGCCATTGGCGGGAGTTGGGGCTTTGCGTCGCAATGATCTTCCCTTCATTCTGTACGACAGTAGTTTGTTTCGCCCGATCAATTTTAAGACGTCAAAAAAATTGTTTATATCTTTTTTAATAAGACAATACTATACACTTAACTATAAATATTTTAATTTTTAATAAAATAAAAATCTAGTACGATAGTAATTATTTAATAAATTTATGACAATCACAAATTTATATTTAAATTGTGTAATTTAATTTACAACTTGCATGTATTAAAATTTATTAATTTTAAAATTATTCCAATAAGTTGTAATGCATAAAAATCAACATACTTATAATGCTAAAAAAAGAAAACTACCTTCATATATATATATATATATATATATATATATATATATATATATATATATATATATATATATATATATATATATATATATATGTATGTATATGTATATACTCTTCATATATTTCATATAGAATGTTGTGTTTTGTGTGATTTTGATGACAACAAAATTTCATGTGTGTGTGGCAATATAACTCTATGTTTGTGTGAGAAAGCTTAATTGAGAATAGTTGGTAATGAATGTGAATGATTTTATAGAAACATGCTTGCAATAATGCATATGCTTTGTACTAGATGAGAATGAATTTGTGGAGAATGAATATGAAGAGAATATGTTTGCATGAATGAATCCCATGACGCGGTGCCGTACACATCCAGCACCGGAATGGCGACGGGCAGCGGTTGGCGGACGACATACCTCCTCAGGTAGTCTTGCAGAAGCTCCACATCGGTGGCCGTGGCTGCCATTGACGGGGCTGGGGGACACGGAGATGTAAACCTCACTTGATGGGGCGGGGGAACACTGAGAAGAGATGGAAATCTCACTCCTGCAGTTACAGTTGATTGCGTCCGAGCATCATTAGGAGATGTAAAAATTATTTGAGATTTTTCATATATATCTTTATAAAATAATGTATTTATGAATAAATATTTACTTATTAAATACTAAAGAAATTACAATTTTCTATATTCTTAATTGTTTAGTCTCTAATTCTTTAATTTAACTTTTAAAATTATCCACTATATTTTAGACATAAAATAACTTATATAAATACACACATCATGAGTGAAATATGTAGTCGTACAATTATAAGTAATATATTTTTATACGAATTTGATTATTGGATATAATTTAATTTTTATCGAGAGGTGAAATTATCAATATAAAAATTATATTATATGTGTTTGGATTAAATATAAATAGTAATCAACGATTCTTAATTTTAGTTTTCTTTCTTCAACTTACAATATCATATTTTAATTTTAGAATAACAAATCAATCAATTAACACAATAGTGATTATTTACCGTTGAAATTAAATTGAGCCAAGTCAATTCCAGTACGTAAATCATGCATCCTCTTTGAACATTCTATTTTCTGAACGGCATCGGAGTCGATAAAACAATACATGATTTTATTTTTTACCTATTTTACTTCTTTTTTATATTTTTATTTTATTAAAAATTATTTTACCCTTTACATTTTGAAGGGGACAAGACACGAAGGTCCACATAAGTTTTAACTGATATTGAAATAGAAAAATAGGGCCACTCTCGACAATTATCGTGATAATAAAAGATGTAATCGTATCCATTGGTCGAAGCGATAATCTGTTATCATCTCCATGGCTGCCATTGGCAGGGGTTGGGGCTTTGGGTCTCAACTCGCAATGATCTTCCCTTCATTCTGTTCGGCAGCAGTTTGTTTCGCCCGATCAATTTTAAGACGTCAAAAAAATCGTTTATATATTTTTTAATAAGACAATACTATACACTTATCTATAAATATTTTAATTTTTAATGAAATAAAAACCTAGTATGACAGTAATTATTTAATAAATTTATGACACTCACAAATTTATATTTAAATTGTGCAATTTAATTTACAACTTGCATGTATTAAAATTTTTTAATTTTAATATTATTCTAATAAATTTTAATGTATAAAATTCAACATACTTATAATGCTAAAAAAACTACATTTATATATTTATATACTCTTCACGTATTTCATATAGAAATTAAATTTATATAATGTTATCTTATAATTATTATAGATCTATCAAGTAATCTTCTACCATTAAATTGAATTTATTTTATATACATAAAAAATTTAGAATGTCATGTTAAACATGTATATGAATCCTTATCAATACATTAGTTAAAAAAAGGAACATATCTAAGGAGAACATATATAAATGCATGCATTAAACTTAAACATTTAATTTGTTTGTTACAAGAAATATATTCGGTATTAATATATTTTTTCACAAATAATTAACCTCTATATGGAATGGAAGACATATTTATCCTTATAATATATATATATATATATATATATATATATATATATTATGCATACTTATACTATATGTAAATATTCTAATAATTCTTTTATTGAATTGTAAGAATTTTTTATTATTTTGTTCAAAATCTTCTTTATATTTTTAGATAAAAAATTACAAATTTCTATGTTCTTCATATTTTTAGTGTCTAATTTTTAATTTGACATTTCTATATTGTCCACTATATTTTAGGCACAAAATAACTTATATAAATATGCACATTTAGGTTAAACATGTAGTCTTATAATTACAGGTATAATATATTTTCCATCCAAATCTGATTACTGCGAATAATTTAATTTTTATTAGTCGGTGGAATTACCATTATAAAAATTGTACTATGTGTAGTTGGATTACATAAAAAATCTAGTCAATATTTATTACTTTTGATTTTCTTTTTTTCACTTAAAATATCTTATTTTAGTCTTAGAGTGACGAATCAAGCAATCTTCTTCATCATTCTAGGTAAAAGTGATTATTTACTGTTGAAATTAAATTGAGCCAAGTCAATTATAATTAAATTGAACTCATATTTATGGAGAATATATATATATATATATATATATATATTCACTAAGACTAAGTATTTAATTTATTTGTTGTGAGAAATATATTCGATAATGGTCTTTTTTTCTACAAATAATTAACATATACATGGAATGGAAGACACATTTATCCTTACAATATATATATATAATGCATAATTTTATTATCTAAAAATTATAAATTTTTATATTCTTCATCTTTTTATTATATAATTTTTTAATTTAATCTTTTTAGATTGTCACCTATATTTTAGGCACATCATACCTTATATAGATATGCACATTTAGGTTAAATATATAGTCTTCTTATTGCAAGTAATATATTTCATATATGACTTCAATTTTTACAAATAATTTAATTTTTATTGGGTGACGAAATTATCATTATAAAAATTATATTATGTGTAGTTGGATTAAATATAAAAAGTAGTCAATGCTTCTTCCATTTAGTTTTGTTTCTTCAACTTAAAATATCTTATTTTAATTTTAGAGTAACGAATCAAGCAATCTCTTCTCCAACCATTTAGGGTAAAATTGATTATTTATCATTGAAATTAAATTAAGTCAACTTTATTTTATTTTATAAACTATGCATCTATCTTAGAACACTTTATTTATGAGCGACATCAAAGTCAACAAAGTTATATATACATGATTTTATTTTTACCTATTTTACTTATATTTATATTTTTTAAAAAAATAAAATTTTATGGTAATCTACATGAACTCTCACTAATGAGAAGTTTAATAACTAAAAGTTATGTTTATTTTGCCCCTCTCTACTTCTTATCCAACGAGTTTTGAGACGTTCGAAAGTTATTTATACTCTTTTTAATTAGAGAATATTTCATCATTAACTACATATATTTTAATTTTAAATGAAATGAAAATGTTGTATAGCCGCCGTTATTTAATAGATGTATGACACTCATAATTTTTTGTCTAAAGTGTATGATTTAATTTACAACTTACATGTATTAAAATTTTGTTAATTTTAAAATTATTCTAATAGAATTTAGTGCATAAAAATCAGCACACTTATAATGGTAAAAAATATCATCATATATATACTATTCACGTAATTCATATAGAAATTAAATCTAGATAACAGTATCTTATAATTACTATAGACACAATAAGCAATCTTTTATTTATAAATTAAATTTATTTTATATACTTAAAAAATTCGATTATCATCTTAATTATATATAAAGATCATTTTCAATACATGAGTTAGAAAAATTAATTGGGTCCATATCTAAGGAGAAAACATATATAAATACATTCACTAAACTTAATCATTTAATTTATTTGTTGCGAGAAATATATTCGGTATTGACTTTTTTTCCTAAAAATAATTAACCTCTACATATAACGGAAGATACACTTACCCTTAATATATATATATATTATGTATAATGTTACTATATGTAAAATATTCTAAGAATTCTTTTTTCAAATTGTATGAATTTTTTGATAAAAATATAAAATTTTATATTCTTCATCTATTTAGTGTCTAATTTTTTAATTTGACTTTTTTAGATTGTCTATGATACTTTAGGCACATAATAACTTATATAAATATGCACAATTAGGTTAAACATGTAATGTTATTATTACAAGTAATATATTTCCCAAATGAATCAGATTACATCTAATAATTTAATTTTTATTGGGCAATGGAATTACCATTATAAAAATTGTATTATGTGTAGTTAGATTAAATATAGAAATTAGTCAATGTTTATTAGTTTTATTTATTTCTTCAACTTAAAATATTTTATTTTAATTTTAGAGTAATGAACTAAACAATATTCTTCGTCCCTTTAGGATAAAATTGATTATTTAACATTGAAATTAAATTGAGTCAAATTTGTTCTAGTCTATAAACTATGTCTCTATCTTTGCACATCCTATTTTCTAAACGACATCGGAGTCATCAAGGCCATACATGATTTAATTTTTGTCACTTTTACTTTTTTATATTTTTATTTTTAAAAAAGAGTTTTTATGTTAGATCCCATGAGCTCTCACTAATGAAAAATTTAGTAATTAAGGGCTATGTTTATTTTACCTCTTTCTTTTTTATCCGAGGAACTTTAGGGTGTCTAAAAGTCATTTATATATTTTTAATTAGAGAATATTCTATCCTTAACCATATACATTTTAATTTTAGATGAAATGGAAACCTAAAACGACATCAATTATTTAATAGATGTATGACATTCACAAATTCATGCTTAAAGTGTGCAATTTAATTTACAATTTATATGTATTAAATTTTGTTAATTTTAGAATTATTCTAATAGAATTTAGTACATAAAAAATAACATACTTATAATGGTAAAAAAATAAAACTACCTTCATATATATACTCTTCGCGATATTTCATATAGAAATTGAATTTAGATAACATTATCTTGTAATTGCTATAGACACGACAAGCAATCTTTTACTTTTAAATTGAATTTATTTTATATACCTAAAAATTAGATTGTCATCTTATGTATATATACGGATCCTTTTCAATACATTAGTTAGAAAAATAAATTGGGCTCATATCTAAGGAGAAAATATATATAAATGCATTCACTACGCATAATCATTTAATTTGTTTGTTGTGAGAAATATATTCGATATTGTTCTTTTTTTCGTACAAATAATTAACCTCTACATGGAATGGAAGACACACTTATCCTTCATATAATATATATATAAGACACACTTAGCCTTAATATATATATATATATTATGCATAACTTTACTAAATGTAAAATATTCTATGAATTCTTTTATTATTTTATTCAAATTCTTCTTTATTTTTAGATAAAGAAACTATACATTTTTACATTATTCATCTTTTAGTGTCTAATTTTTTAATTTGACATTTTTAGAGTGTCTACTATATTTTAGGCACATAATAACTTATATAAATATGCACACTTAGGTTAAACATGTAGTATTATTATTGTAAGTAATATATTTCCCATAAGATTTCGACCACTCTGAATAATTTAATTTTTATTGGGTGGTGAAATTATCATTATAAATATTATATTCCGTGTAGTTGATTAAATATAAAAAGTAGTCAATGTTTCTTACTTTTAGTTTTCTTTCTTCAACTTAAAATATCTTATTTTAAGTTTAGAGTAATAAATCAAGTAATTTTCTTCGTACCTTTAAGCAAAAGTGATTATTTACCATTGAAATTAAACTAGGCCAAATCAGTTCTAATGTATAAACCATGCATCCATCTTTGAACACCCTCTTTTATGAATGACATCAGAGTCAACAAGGTCATATATGATTTTTATTTTTTATTTTTTTTATGTTTTAAAAAAATATGTTAGATCTCATGAACTCTCACTAATGGGAAGTTTAGTAACTAAGAGCTATGTTTATTTTGCCTCTCTACTTCTTAGACAGTGAACCACCAGAGATGAGAGTGTAAATTGTGGTGATACTTGTGAGTTTTGACAGCCTGGTGATTGGTAAATCTGACCAGGAAGTCCTAGTGACACCGAACCATGATGTGCCTTGAGTTCATACTGACAGTTGGATGCAGTGTATGGGTAAAATATCATGATTCTTTTTATTACTGGGACTAATATTGATTATAATTAAGCTGGGAATTTCATTAATGTTCTTTGTTATTGTACAGTTCTAGTTATGATTTTATTTCTTGACTTGACATTCATCTTTACTTTTCTTGATTCCTTTCTCTTGCACATGTGAACCCATTTCAACCTGGCCATTTTTCTATTCTGTAAGTTCTCCCTCGACTACTGCTTTAGGCAAGCCCACTGGTTCTCTGCGTTATCAAGACTCACCCCTGCTGTTACAGGTGGACTCGACCAAGAGTAGGAAGAAGCTCCAGGAGAAAAAGGAGAGCTGAAGCAGCCAGGGCTCTTCATCAGTGTTTAGTTTTTGCCATTGATCATGTAAATCTTAAAGGACAGATGGTTTGATGAATTTTCGATATAATTATAGGAACTGGAAGGCTTTATGCTGGAGTTCTAGTGCATGGAAGTGTTATAAATGTACTTTTGGGATTGTTGTTGTAACATGACCAACGCAGTTGAATATTTTGGATTATCTAGAAGCTGGTGTCTTCTTTTGAGTTTGGTGTTGTGTGAATGCTCCAGATCTTCTAACTGAGCGAATTGTATTTTGGGTTTATCGTCCACCTGCTGAATCCTAGTGCCCCTTTTGAGATTGATAGTGCACATTTTCTATCCTTTTATTTATTTTCCTTCTGGGGATTATTATTAATTATCAGTATTATTATTGGCCGCGGCGTGACAATGTCTGTATGTAAGGTGCCTGGAAGCATTTCTCCATTTAGGTGAGATGGTGTTTGTATGCACAAGGACCACCCACCTACCTTGTACATTCTAGTAGTTTAGGCAAAATGCAAATCATCAGAACTAAAAGTCTGTATCTCTAAACCCACGAGGTAAATTACACCATTCCATGATTTAGACTCTTCTCATCAAATCTTAAGCATATAATAAAAAATATATTGAGATAAAAAAATCATCTCTGAGAATTTGTCAAGGAGTGTGGGAAAATGGAAGCTAGAGGGGTGGCAAATTAAAAGATATCATCAAACTAAACAAGAGAGTTAGTTTACAATTGAAGTCCACAATAGATAAACACATAGATAGATTATTGGCAAATGCAAGTACATTATAAAACTTTTGCCAAGACATTGAAAACCATATTCCTAATTCCTATATTGCCAATTAAGTAATGGAGATTTTCAATAAATCCAAGTTGATAATTGGCAACATTGATACAGTTGTGTTCATAGTATGCAGTTTTCATTGTGATCATATGGTAAGAATTACCCGCCTCATTGCATTCAGTATATTGTGCTAGCAAAGCAGTAGGTCCAAATGAGTGAAGATACTGAAACCAGTAGACATCAACATCACTTAATAGGACATGGTTAGAATAAGAAGGGAAAGACACATGATAATAAACACAAATCCTGACCCTTCATGTTCCATAAATGACAAACAGGAATAAACCAAAAGATGACAAATGTACTATTAAAACAGAAAAGCATACACTTGAAAGAAGCAGGAATACCTGCTATACTGGGAACATACAAATGTCAGAATCAAAAGCACCGATAATGAAAATTGTGACAGGTAGATGCCTCAAATGGCAGACCAACTCAGAAGCATGTCCCTGTAACTATCTCTTGCAGTTGCAAACACAATAGTTTTATGTTCATCTGTAGGCATCTGCAGTAGTGACTCTTAAGAGAATGGAAGAAACAATGGTGGAGACAATTATGTAAAATGGACTTTCAAGAACTCATTGATGGAACATGCATGTAAAATTGGTGCAGATATAGCGTGTTTTAAAAAACAACACGTTTAATCATAAACCCAGTTCTAGTCGGAGTGCTAGTCCCATCTCTCCCTGAATTTGAGTTTTAAAACAAATAACGCGTTTACAAAATTAATAGATATTATTATCATCAACTAATTAATTAAATTAGCTCTTAAAATAATTTTATTTATGAAATATTCCTCTTAATTTTAGAGTTATTCCAAAACAATTTAGTATATACAAGATTCAGCTAGCACCCTTGTTATCAAAATGAAAAAAATCTATACATACTTTTCATGTATTTTAATTAGTAGATATAATTAGGTTGTTATTTTTTATTTTCCTTGTGTCTTATATTTTAAACAAAATTTAATATACAATTTTCAAAATATTTTAATCTATACATGAAAAGTATATATGAAAAAAATGAATGCATTTTTAGCTAATTGGGAAATTAAACGACTTTAATTGTGTTGTTTACCTTTTTATAAGTTAATTAGGCGATTCTACATTTTCTATCTTTCCTGGCGTATTTATTTGATCTATTTCGATTTAGATGCTTGCATAAAATTAATTTGATGAATTTTATGCACATATATATCTAATAAAAATAAATCTATAAACGAGACTTTTGTCTCCCAAGTTATCATTTTTTTCTGTTATCATACTATTTTTCTTGGATTTCCTCACTCCACCACCAAGTCTCTTTTTCTAAATTCTTTTTACCTTTAGATTCGCCTAAGAGTTGTTTTGCAACCCTCGTTATACAATTTGTAACACTATTCTATATTACATTAGTTTCTTGATCTAAATTCTAAATATTTTCCTTTAATAGATGATTTTTAAATGTTTCTAAACTTTTACCTTTTAAATTCCACCATTTAATCTCCAAAAACATAGGATCCGTCTAGCTACTTGGAATATAGGAACTTTAACGGGTAAGGGTTTAGAATTAGTTAAGTTAATGAAGGACATGAGGGTTAACATAGCTTGTCTACAAGAAACTAGGTGGAAAGGACATAAAGCTAAAGACATTGATGGATATAAAATTTGGTATACGGGTAATAATAACTCTAGAAATGGTGTTGCTATAATAATAGATGAAAACTTAAAAGACAGAGTTGTGGAAGTAAATAGATTGGGGGATAGACTAATGGTAATTAAACTTATCTTAGGTGATGATATTTTGAATATAATTAGTGCATATGCACCTCAAGTAGGATTAGAAGAGAGCATTAAAAAGTAATTTTGGGAGGCTATTGATAGTTTGATCCAAAATATCCCTAGTGAAGAGAGAATCTTTATTGGAGGGGATCTTAATGGTCATGTGGGTATAGATAATAGAGGCTATGAGATGATTCATGGAGGGTTTGGTTTTGGCAATATAAATGATATGAGTAACGCTATTATTGATTTTGCTATGGCCTATGATCTAACAATTATTAATACATTCTTTAAGAAGCGGGACGAACACTTAATAACATATAAGAGTGGAACACATATAAGTCAAATTGACTATTTTCTCATTAGGAAGGTCGATAGAGTTTTATGTAAAGATTGTAAAGTTATTCCTGGTGAGAGTCTAGCCCTTCAACATAGGTTGTTAGTAATGGATGTCACTATCCCTAAATTCAAAAGAAAGATCATTATAAATAATTATTCCAAGATTAAATGGTGAAATTTTAAAGGTAAAAGTTTAGAAACATTTAAAAATCATCTATTAAAGGAAAATATTTAGAATTTAGACCAAGAAACTAATGTAATGTGGAATAATGTTACAAATTGTATAACGGGAGTTGTAAAACAACTCTTAGGCGAATCTAAAGGTAAAAAGAATTTAGAAAAAGAGACTTGGTGGTGGAGTGAGGAAATTCAAAATACCATTAGAGTAAAAAAGGAATGCTTTAAAGTTTGGCAAACTAACAAAGATGCTCAAACCCTAGAAGCCTATAAAATCGCTAAAAAGAGAGCTAAGAAAATAGTTAGCGAAGTTAAATCAAAGGCATTTGAAGATTTCTATAATAAATTAGGAACCCGAGATGGTGAAAAGGACATATTCAAACTTGCTAAATTAAGAGAAAGGAAAACTAGAGATCTAGATCATGTTCGGTGCATTAAAGGTGAAGATCAAAGGGTTTTAACTAATGATCTTGAGATTAAAGGGAGGTGACATAGCTATTTTCAGAAGTTACTTAATGACGATTCCGTCAAGGATTTATCTTTAGAAGGTACCCAAGAGTCCACAATATTTGATAAATATCAATATTTTAGGCGTATTAAAATGTCAGAAGTGGAGGATACTTTAAGGAAAATGAAAGTGGACAAGGCCTTAGGACTAGATGGCTTACCTATTGAAGTATGGAAAGGCCTAGGAGATATTGGTATTCAGTGGTTAACTAAATTTTTTAATAAAATTTTAAAGGAACGGAGAATGTCAGAAGTTTGGAGAAAAAATGTTGTAGTTCCTTTCTATAAAAACAAAGGAGATATTCAAAGTTGTAATAATTATCGTGGAATTAAGCTTATGAGTCATACTATGAAACTTTGGGAAAGAGTAATTGAAAAATGCCTCCGTTGTATGACTACTGTATCAGAAAATCAGTTTGATTTTATGCCAAATAGATCAACTACAGAAGCTATTTTCTTACTACGGCAGCTAATGGAGAAGTATAGAGAGATGAGAAAAGATTTGTATACAGTTTTTCTTGATTTAGAGAAGGCGTACGATCGAGTACCGAGAGAATTAATTTGGTGGACATTAAGAAAGAAAGGAATCTCTCAAGGATATGTTGATTTGATTAAGGATATGTATGGCGGTGCTATTACTAGTGTTCGAATTATTACTGGGGAGACTGGTGAATTTCCCGTTTCTATAGATTTGCATCAAGGTTCTGCACTAAGTCTGTATCTCTTTGCCTTAGTTATGGATGAAGTAACTAAATAATTGCACGAGGATATCCCTTAGTGTATGCTATTTGCAGACGATATTATTTTAATTGATGAGAGTATTGATGCTCTAAATGCTAATTTAGAGCGTTGGAGACTTGCCTTGGAGTCTAAAGGTTTTTAAATTAGTAGGAGTAAGTCAGAGTTTATGCACTGTAATTTTAGTAATGGGAGAGTGGTTCAGGAAGACATGGTCCCAATTGGTGGACATAACATTCCGAAGAGTAGTAGCTTTCGATACTTAGGGTCTATCATACAAGAGAATGGGGAGATTTATGATGACGTTACACATAGGATTAAGGCAGGCTGGTTAAGATGGAGAAGTGCCTCAGGTGTCCTTTGTGATCGTCGTATGCCTGTGAAACTCAAATAGATGTTTTATAGAACGGCTGTGAGACCTGCTTTGTTATATGGTACCGAGTGTTGGGCAGTACGAAAGGAACACATCCACAAAATGTGTGTAGCAGAGATGAGGATGTTGAGATGGATGTATGGTAAGACTAAGAAAGATAATATTAAGAATGAGCGCATCCGTAAGGACTTAGGGATAGCTCCAATTGATAGTAAAATGAGAGAAAATAGACTTGGATGGTTTGGACATGTGTTTCGTCGCCCTAACTCAGCACCGGTTAAAAGATGTGACCAAATCTTAGTAGATGCTAGTAAAAGAGCTCGAGGAAGGCTTAAAATGAGATGGTGCGATGTTATTAGGAAGGACATTAGTTCCTTGAGTTTAAATATGAATATTACACTTGATAGAAATCTTTGGCGGAACATGATTCATGTAGCCGACCCCAATTAATTGGGATAAGACTCTGATGATGATCATACTATTTTTCTCCCATAATTACTTCCATAGGATTTAATTTGGTTACATGTATCTCCTTTACGTATATTATGCATGATTTTACTATAAATATGTAAAATATTCTAAGAATCTTTGTTTTATTTTGTTTTATTTAAATTAATCTTTATTTTTCATAAATAAATTGTAAATTTTCATATTCTTCATCTTCTCAGTGTCTAATTCTTTAATTTGACCTTTTAGATTGACCGGTGTATTTTCTACACATCTCTATTAATAGAAGACCTTATATATAAATATGCATACTTGGTTGGACATGTAGCACTCAGACCGCAAAAAAATACTTGGTTGAACTTATATAAATATGCGTACTTGGTTGAAATTATACAAAATATGCATTTTCTAAGTGACATCGAAGTCAATAAGACCGTATGAACATGATTTTGTTTTGCTTATTTTACTTATTTTTATAATTTTTTTTAAAAAATAAAGATCTTTTATGTTAGATCCCATGAACTCCCACTATTGAGAAGTTTAGTAATTAAGAGCTGTTTATTTTGTCTCTCTACTTGTTGAGTTTTGGCAGCCTGGTGAGTAAATTTTTACAAAAGAAGCCACCTATTCTGTACATTTTGAAGTAGACAAGTTACAGAGAGGTCACCTTGACAATTATAATAAGTCCATGTCCAAGGAAGGAAGAATCATGAGCCACTGTTGGCAATTGTGTAGATAAGGCAACTATGTTATGTCCATAGCTTGGTTTTGGAGAGGAATCATTTGGAATCAAATCCAACATTCTATTTAGATATCATAGTGATGCGCTGCAAACTAATCACATGGATCAAGCAGATTTCTATGTTGTAATTATGTGATGCCAAGAGGTCAATACCAGAAGACAATGCAAACAGTGGAAGAGGATATGTGACGACCCAAAGTTCAGGATACCGATATACCGATAACATTGATACACCGATACCAAGAACTGGGGAGGCCACCCAAGAGGCTGATGAGGCCCCTGAAGGGTTAGTGGGGGTTAGCTGAGGAATATGCATAATTAATTGCGAATTGGGGCGCGCAATACAATTAAGTATTAAGATTTAAACACAAGAGCGGAAGCAATTTAAAATAACCAGAGTGATACATATATAACTAGTCCAGAGTCACAACACACTAGCCCACAAAGGTACTACTACGCGGGGCATACCCCGGTAAAAGTACAACACAAGCCTCAAAAAGGCAGCTCGTACTCAGCTGGCAGCTAGGGACGGTCCCGAAACAGCACGCTAAACTCCGGGAGACGTCGGACGTGGCTCACCTGAAAGGAGAAGGGTGAGTCACAGCCAGACTCAGTAGGGGTCACGCGGATCCCTACCTCGCACTAAACAAGCAAACACGCATAAATAACAACAATCAAAGCATGCATTTAAATAAATACACAGGCAATGGCATGAATATCTAATCACAAGAAAGCTATAAGCTCTATCTAAGCAGGTATAACAGCTAACACATGCCACTACTGATTAAATGCAAGCGATTGAAGCCAAAACTACCAAATAGAATAAGCTGCAACTAGTCCAGACAACAAGGATGGACAACCACTGGAGCAGAAACCAGAAGCGTCCACTGACGGCTTACACTGCGTCTCAAGCACTCGCAGTCGACGAAGCGACAAGCTAAGTGCGTAAACAGTACCCAACCAAGTGACCAGTCGGAGTGGCACCCGTCGGTGTCAGTCCACAGTCTCCGACCACGTGTGTACACACTGACTCTAGCCTGAGCCAGGCCCTCTAGCTAGTTTTCTCCCTTGGCAGGACGCTACCATTGGCTGGGAGCCCACGGAACTAGCTTACAAACCGTGAATGGGAAACATACCCCTCCCCCATCCTCAAACGGGTCGGTACTCAACAGACCTTAGGGCAACAACAGTGGCTCCATTGCATGGAAAGAAAAGCTACTCTATTGGCATGTAAAACACGCCACCATATAGTAAAACAATACAACTATGGCATGAGTATAGAACGGAACGCATAAGCAATGGGCTGGGAACATAACCAAACTGACGGGCAAGCGGCGGTCAGAGGCCCACGCGCTACTTGGAAGTGACGGTCGGGGACTGGTGCGTTACATCAAGAGTGACGCGCTGGTCTCCAGCCGTTACTCCCTCCCGAGTTCCAACTCACAGGAGCAGGGGGGAATGTGACGGTAGGGGCCCTGCGCGTCGCTTTCAAGCGGCGCGGTAGGTCACCGCCGTTACATCCTCCCGAGTACCAAACCCAAAGGCCCTGAAGGGGAGAGTGACGGTGGGGGTCCTATGCGTTGCTTCCAAGCAACGCGCGGGAACTCCGCCGTTACTTCCACCTGAGGCTCAAATCAACTAACATCGTTCTAAAAACGATAGCAGACGAAGCGACGCCCCGGTCTCGGCGCGTCGTTTGCAAGCGACGGCCGGTCGACAGACCGCCGGGCTCACCGCCTCACCGGGCTAACTGGAAACCACGAACGAGTAACGGATGGGATTCCCACCGTTACTCTCCAAACGACGCCCCTCGTTGGGCCGTTATTTGGTAAGTGACGCGTCCATCTTGGACCGTCAGGCAAGTGACGGTTCCTGGCTGGACCGTCACTCCACCTGGGTTACGAGCGGGTACGGTTTGTAAACCGAAGACCCCCGGATTGCTGAAAACGCCGGGTAACGACGAAATAACCTGTAACCTGCCAAACCACGCATGCTATGCAACAATTTAACAGCTAAACTAGCACATGTATCGCCTAAAATCGATCAACTGCGAAGAACATGGCCAAAACCCCAAATATGGAAAAATGGACAACATGCATACTACGGGGCACTAACCATCAGGATGAGCTATAGGAAATGCTCCTAGCGAGCTAAGGATTCCATCCCCCTACCTCTTGCAAGCCGAAACGCGCGAAAAGCCCGCATGCACCGAGGTAGGCTCGCCGAGCCTTCAAGCTCCAACACGCTCCCACGTCCACCGATCCACGCCGAAATGGGTACCCATGCGTTCGCCTCGACGCGAGGAATCCAACGGCGCCAACCTCGTCTCGATCCGTCCTCGTCTCGGCCGCGATCCCTACAAGGAGGAGAGAGGCGATCGCGCGAGAGAAAGAGAGAGAGAAAGGGAAAGAGAGAGTGATCGACGGGGAGAAGAGAGAGAGAGGGTGAGGGATTAATAAAATAAAAATAAAATTAATATATATATAATTTAATCATTATATATATATAAATCTTATTAATATTCCAATAACCCTCAAATAGCTCCAAATAAATCCAGAAAAATACCAGACAAATTCCTAAAAATCCAGGAAAATAGCCAGAAATTCCAGGACAATTAATAGAACAAATACCACGAAGGATCCATTAAGGCACGGGTCTTACAGTCCCTCCCTCCTTACAGAAATTTCACCCTCGAAATTTACGACAACCGAAAAGGAGGAAACGGAAAAAGGACTTATACCTTACTGGAATAAGAAAGGAAAAAGCTGACGCATCTCATCTTCACGCTCCCAAGTAGACTCGTTACCAGAGTGACGCTGCCAAGCAACCCTTACCAGAGGAATAACCTTATTTCTCAACCGCTGCTCACGACGGTCTTCAATTCGAATAGGAATCTCTGGTGTGGACAAATCAGCAGTCACCTCGGGCCACACTGAATCATCGAGAACATGAGAAGCATCGGGCACATATTTCCTCAACTGAGACACGTGGAACACATCATGAATAGCTTGCATGGCCGCAGGAAGTTGCAAACGATAAGCCACTGAACCAATAGCTTCAACAATCGGAAAAGGGCCAACATACCGCGGACTAAGCTTTCCACGCTTCCCAAACCTGGAAACACCTTTCATTGGAGATATTTTAACAAACACCATATCTCCAGGTTCAAATTGTAGTGGACGTCTGCGTTGATCTGCATAACTCTTCTGTCGACTCTGAGCCGTCAACAATCTCTGCCTGATCAGACGAACCACATCAGAACACTGTTGTACCAAGTCCGGTCCTGTCAACAGTCGGTCTCCAACATCAAACCAGTTCAGAGGAGTACGACAAGGACGACCATACAGCACTTCATAAGGAGCCATGCCAATACTGGAGTGAAAACTGTTATTATAAGCAAACTCAACAAGTGGCAAATGTTGACCCCACGAACCTTGCCAATCAATGCAACACGATCTCAGCATGTCCTCCAAAGTCTGAATAGTTCTCTCCGACTGTCCATCTGACTGTGGGTGATACGCTGAACTGAAAGCTAACTCAGTGCCCAAAGATTTCTGGAAACTACGCCAGAAGCCAGAGGTAAAACGCGGGTCACGATCTGACACAAGTGAAATAGGAATTCCATGCAGCGACACGATCTTCTGCACATAGAGCTCGGCCAATCTCTGCACACTCCAAGTAACTTTAATCGGCAACAATCTGGCGGTTTTCGTCAATCTGTCGACAAGCAGCCAGATCCCATCAAAACCTTGAGAAGTTCGAGGCAAACCCACCACAAAATCTGTAGTAACATGGTCCCATTTCCACATCGGAATCTCTAAGGGCTGAAGCAGACCACCTGGCTTTTGATGTTCGGCTTTAACTAACTGACAAGTCAAGCACTTAGAAACAAAAATAGCCACGTCCTTCTTCATGCCGGGCCACCAGAACTGCTTCTTCAAATTCTGATACATCTTAGTGACACCAGGGTGAATAGCAAAACGGGAACCATGGGCTTCACTCAGAATCTCATTCCTCAAATCATTATCAACGGGAATATACAATCTGCCCTGGAAACTGACAACCAGCTCGTCATCAAATTCCATATCATGTCTTGATATAACACGGGCCAAATCAGAATCAGCTTGCTGGGCTTCTAAAATCTGCTGATACAAAGCTGAACCCAAAACCAAGCTAGCACAAACTGCCATCCTCGGATCGGCAGGAATCTCTACACACAATGCCTCGCTCGGAAGCTGTTCCCATAATTTCCATTCATGAAGCAACAAATGACTGACTTGTACTTTCCTGCTCAGAGCATCAGCCACAACATTCATTTTACCTGGCTGATAGGAGAGTGTAAAGTCATAATCTTTCATGTATTCCATCCATCGCCTCTGCCTGAGATTCAGATCTTTCTGGGAGAAAATATACTATAAACTTTGATGATCAGTAAGAATCTGAAATTCCTCACCATACAGATAATGTCTCCAAATCTTCAAGGCAAAAATAACTGCAGCTAGCTCCAGATCGTGAGTGGGATAATTTCCTTCATGCTGTTTCAATTGCCGAGATGCATATGCGATAACCTTACCATGTTGCATCAGCACTGCACCCAACCCTACTCGAGACGCATCTGTACAAACAAGAAAACCACCCGAGTCGGAAGGCAAAGTCAACACTGGAGAAGAAGTCAATAGCCTTTTCAATTCAACAAAGCTAGCCTCACACTGATCCGACCAGACAAATGGCACATCCTTTCGTGTCAATTTAGTCATTGGTGCTGCAATCTTCGCAAAATCCTGAATGAATCTGCGGTAATACCCAGCCAATCCTAAAAAACTTCGTATCTCAGTGATGGTCCTCGGTCTCTGCCAACTCAAAACGGCCTCAATTTTTGCAGGGTCTACTGCCACTCCATCACCAGAAATCACATGGCCAAGAAAATGAATCTCCCGAAGCCAGAATTCACATTTACTGAGCTTCGCATAAAGCTCGTGATCTCTTAGAGTCTGCAGAACGATCCTCAAATGCTGCACATGATCATCAACAGAGGCAGAATATATCAAGATATCATCAACAAAGATCACCACAAACTGGTCTAGAAATGGACGAAAGATACGCTGCATTAGGTCCATGAAAGCTGCTGGGGCATTAGTCAAACCAAACGGCATGACTAAAAATTCAAAGTGACCATATCGAGTGCTGAAAGCAGTCTTCTCTACATCAGATTCCCGGATCCGCAACTGAAAATAGCCAGACCGGAGATCAATCCGTGAAAAGACAGTAGCAGACTGTAACTGGTCAAACAAATCATCAATCCTGGGGAGCGGATACTTATTCTTGATAGTCGCCTGATTCAGCTGCCTGTAGTCAATACAAAGCCTCAGGTTTCCATCTTTCTTTTTCACAAACAGCACTGGGGCACTCCACGGAGAAAAACTGGGGCGAATATAACCTTTCTCCAGTAACTCTAGTAGCTGTGCACGCAGTACTTTCAATTCAGCTGGAGCCATTCGGTACGGCGGCTTTGCTAAGGGGCCAGTACCTGGAATCAATTCAATCACCATCTCAATCTCTCGCTCTGGGGGTAAGCCTGGCAACTCGTCAGGAAACACATCAGGGAACTCACAAACAATCGGAATATCACAAACATCCCGTCGTGGTTTTTCAACAGCCACCACTGAAGCAAGGAATCCCTGACAACCTGCGCTAAGCAACCTATAGGCTCGAATAGTAGAAATAATCATACGAGAAGATCGGGATCGAATACCTTGAAAATAAAAGGCTGATTTTCCCTGGGGCTGAAAATAGACTTTCTTCGATCTGCAGTCAACTACAGCTCCATAATGCTCCAACCAATCCATTCCCAGAATAACATCATAATCTGCCAGCTGCAACGCATACAGTCTTGCCGGCAACTGATGACTATCAATCATAACAGGAGATTCTTCCAAACACAGAGGAGTAACCATGAAATCTCCAGAAGGCAATTCCACAAATAACTCACAAGACAGCTCAGAAGTTGGTTCCTCAATACAAGCCATGAAATCCTCAGAAATAAAAGAGTGAGAAGCACCAGAATCAAATAAGACATGAGCTGAATGACCATAAAGCATAATCGTACCTTCCACAAAATGGGACGCAGCAGCATCAGCTCTTGTCAAATGAGAAACTTTGCCTTTCTGCTTCTTGGAACCAGCTGAAGATTGCTGAGAAGACACCGACGCCTGAGAGAAAAATTGTTGTGGAGCTTGAGGTGCAGGAGGTCTAAACTGCGGCTGAGGTTGAGAAAACTGAGGAGCTTGCAATGGATTCGGCCTCAGCGGGCAATCCCGAACCACATGACCTGGCTGGTCACACCTAAAGCAAACAATAGGAAGAGAACACGGCTGGCCCTTGTGATGACCACCGCATCTCCGACACGTCCACGGCTGACTTGAAGCTGAACTCTGCCGAGTCTGAGAAGAAGGTGCTGTCGGCTGCTGAACAGAATCTGTACCGGACGGCTGCTGAAAAAACTTCTTCTTCTTCTTGAACCTTTTGAACTTGGGCTTAGAAGGAGAGGAAGCACTGGAAACCTCTGACTGAACCGAAGGAACACCTGGCACGGGCTGTCGGTAAGTCTGCTGAACCTGAGCTACCGGCTGCACTGACCCTGCCTGGGGATATCCACCCGGTCTCGCCATCTCCAGCTCTAAAGCTATAGCTGTCTGACACGCAGTATCGAGATCCGCAACACGACTCGCTATCAGCGGCATCTTCAACTCTGGCCTCAACCCACGCAAGAACTGCTGGGTCTTCAAAGCTTCACTGGCTAGCACATGGGGCGCATACTGACCCAATTCCAAGAACTTATTCCTATACTGAAGCACGGTCATACTGCCCTGAGTCAATTCCATAAACCGATACACCTTGTCCATCTGTAAGCAAGCAGGAGTATAGGCACGCTCAAAAGCAGCAACAAACTCTGCCCAAGTGATCTGCCAAAGAGGTCTGGAATGAAAAGTAACCTGCCACTCGGCTTTCCACCACGTGATGGATGTACCCTGGAGTTGAAAAGCAGCGAGCATGACTTTCTCATCTTCAGCACACTCCATCGAGACAAACACACGCTCTATCGCATCCAGCCATTGCCTTGCCACCTCTGGATCAGCTTGACCATCGAAAGCAGGCGGATTGAACATGAGAAATTCTTTCAAAGCCTTGCCTCGACTGCCAGGCACTTCAGCTTGAACGATCGGCACTGGAGGAGCAACTGGAACGACAGGAACAGCGGGAACTGTAGGAGGAGGTGCAGAATCGCTATCTTCCCTGGGCGCATCTCGAGGAACACGAGGAGGTCGAGGAGGTCTCCCTCGACGAGGCGGCATAATTATGCTGCCAAAACACAATCAACAATAAAATCCATCAATCATACGGAAAACATCCTATGCCAGCAAGAGACGACAACAGGACTAGCTCTGGACAAAGCGTCAATTCCAATTCCTTACGCAAATCCTCAACTTACGCTCTGATACCAGCTGTGACGACCCAAAGTTTAGGATACCGATATACTGATAACATCGATACACCGATACCAAGAACTGGGGAGGCCACCCAAGAGGCTGATGAGGCCCCTGAAGGGTTAGTGGGGGTTAGCTGAGGAATATGCATAATTAATTACGAATTGGGGCGCGCAATACAATTAAGTATTAAGATTTAAACACAAGAGCGGAAGCAATTTAAAATAACCAGAGTGATACATATATAACTAGTCCAGAGTCACAACACACTAGCCCACAAAGGTACAACTACGCGGGGCATACCCCGGCAAAAGTACAACACAAGCCTCAAAAAGGCAGCTCGTACTCAGCTGGCAGCTAGGGACGGTCCCGAAACAGCACGCTAAACTCCGGGAGACGTCGGGCGTGGCTCACCTAAAAGGAGAAGGGTGAGTCACAGCCAGACTCAGTAGGGGTCACGCGGATCCCTACCTCGCACTAAACAAGCGAACACGCATAAATAACAGCAATCAAAGCATGCATTTAAATAAATACACAGGCAATGGCATGAATATCTAATCACAAGAAAGCTGTAAGCTCTATCTAAGCAGGTATAACAGCTAACACATGCCACTACTGATTAAATGCAAGCGATTGAAGCCAAAACTACCAAATAGAATAAGCTGCAACTAGTCCAGACAACAAGGACGGACAACCACTGGAGCAGAAACCAGAAGCGTCCACTGACGACTTACACTGCGTCTCAAGCACTCGCAGTCGACGAAGCGACAAGCTAAGTGCGTAAACAGTACCCAACCAAGTGACCAGTCGGAGTGGCACCCGTCGGTGTCAGTCCACAGTCTCCGACCACGTGTGCACACACTGACTATAGCCTGAGCCAGGCCCTCTAGCTAGTTTTCTCCCTTGGCAGGACGCTACCATTGGCTGGGAGCCCACGGAACTAGCTTACAAACCGTGAATGGGAAACATACCCCTCCGCCATCCTCAAGCGGGTCGGTACTCAACAGACCTTAGGGCAACAACAGTGGCTCCATTGCATGGAAAGAAAAGCTACTCTATTGGCATGTAAAACACGCCACCATATAGTAAAACAATACAACTATGGCATGAGTATAGAACGGAACGCATAAGCAATGGGCTGGGAACATAACCAAACTGACGGGCAAGCGGCGGTCAGAGGCCCACGCGCTACTTGGAAGTCACGGTCGGGGACTGGTGCGTTACATCAAGAGTGACGCGCTGGTCTCCAGCCGTTACTCCCTCCCGAGTTCCAACTCACAGGTGCAGGGGGGAATGTGACGGTAGGGGCCCTGCGCGTCGCTTTCAAGCGGCGCGGTAGGTCACCGCCGTTACATCCTCCCGAGTACCAAACCCAAAGGCCCTGAAGGGGAGAGTGACGGTGGGGGTCCTATGCGTTGCTTCCAAGCAACGCGCGGGAACTCCGCCGTTACTTCCACCCGAGGCTCAAATCAACTAACAACGTTCTAAAAATGATAGCAGACGAAGCGACGCCCCGGTCTCGGCGCGTCGTTTGCAAGCGACGGCCGGTCGACAGACCGCCGGGCTCACCGCCTCACCGGGCTAACTGGAAACCACGAACGAGTAACGGATGGGATTCCCACCGTTACTCTCCAAACGACGCCCCTCGTTGGGCCGTTATTTGGTAAGTGACGCGTCCATCTTGGACCGTCAGGCAAGTGACGGTTCCTGGCTGGACCGTCACTCCACCTGGGTTACGAGCGGGTACGGTTTGTAAACCGAAGCCCCCCCGGACGGCTGAAAACTCCGGGTAACGACGAAATAACCTGTAACCTGCCAAACCACGCATGCTATGCAACAATTTAACAGCTAAACTAGCACATGCATCGCCTAAAATCGATCAACCGCGAAGAACATGGCCAAAACCCCAAATATGGAAAAATGGACAACATGCATACTACGGGGCACTAACCATCAGGATGAGCTGTAGGAAATGCTCCTAGCGAGCTAAGGATTCCATCCCCCTACCTCTTGCAAGCCGAAATGCGCGAAAAGCCCGCATGCACCGAGGTAGGCTCGCCGAGCCTTCAAGCTCCAACACGCTCCCACGTCCACCGATCCACGCCGAAATGGGTACCCACGCGTTCGCCTCGACGCGAGGAATCCAACGGCGCCAACCTCGTCTCGATCCGTCCTCGTCTCGGCCGCGATCCCTACAAGGAGGAGAGAGGCGATCGCGCGAGAGAAAGAGAGAGAGAAAGGGAAAGAGAGAGTGATCGACGGGGAGAAGAGAGAGAGAGGGTGAGGGATTAATAAAATAAAAATAAAATTAATATATATATAATTTAATCATTATATATATATAAATCTTATTAATATTCCAATAACCCTCAAATAGCTCCAAATAAATCCGGAAAAATACCAGACAAATTCCTAAAAATCCAGGAAAATAGCCGGAAATTCCAGGACAATTAATAGAACAAATACCACGAAGGATCCATTAAGGCACGGGCCTTACAGGATAAGCCCATTAAAACATGGTGTGTACTTCCCAAACTTGAATTTGTGGTGGGGAAGGATATGAAAACCTGTATACAAGTATTTGGTATAAGTATTCTTGTAGGGCCTCTTTGATTGAAGAATAGGTTAAGATGAATACCTTAACCCGGGTTAGGGTGCACCAAAAAGTAAACAATATTACTTTAATTGTATTCGGGTTAGCTTATTCCCCCTTTTTGCTAGAATATGTTTAACCTGAATACCATCACTTTTTTGGCCCTTAACCCACCTTTATGGTGGAACAACTTATTTCTACAACCAAATAGAATAGGAGGAATAAGGCACTGGTATTCAGGTTACCAGACCTTATTCTCCCAATCAAAGAGGGCCGTAGAGATATGAATTCCTGCGACAAATTTATAATTGTAAATGCCGTGACAGTCAGCCCTTCTTGAGGAGTAACAAGTGATCTTATTAGGAAGAACTGGAATGCAGGAGAAGGCAAGAATGCATCTACATGGCCTCTTGCAATCCAGAAAACAAATAGGAGGATGAACCCCATATGATAAATCAGAGGACTGTATTATTTCTTGTTTAGGCCACTTTGTCCTCGCATCTTCCGCAGCTTGGAAATCTACGCACTAACATGAGTGCACCACCAGTTCGGTATACCGATGTTCTTTGGGTAGCTCGATAAATACGGCCTCAGAAGTGCAGGAAGTTGACCCTACCACAATTTGCCCAATATGCCAAAGGATTTGCTGCAATTCAATAGGTGGACTCCCTGTGGACACCAAAAATTGCACACCCAGATGTCCCGCTCGGCCCAGCGTCAGCAACGGCACCGGGTGGAGAAATCCCAGAGAGACTAGCCACCCAGATGCCCCAGATGTACACATTACCATGAAGCCGTCTCCGGGGTCACGACAGTGAAGAGAGACCAATCACAAAAAAACCCCGCAATCCATGGGCCCCGAAGAAAATCAAATGGGCCAAGACTCGTGCTCACAACGGGCTCAAAACCACCCATTTAGCCGCTCAACTGCACGCCCCTGGCCCCTCTCCAGTGGTACGCCCATGGGGGCCTTCGGCGGCACACCCAAGCCCCCAGGCCCCAGCGGCACACCCCCCATGGGGGTCTTCAGCGGCACACCCCCCATGGGGGTCTTCAGCGGCACACCCCCCCGGGGGTCTCCAGCGGCACGCCCTAACGGGGCTTCAGCGGTACACCCCTTGGGGTCTCCAGCGACATGCCCTAACGGGGCTTCAGCGGTACACCCCTTGGGGTCTCCAGCGGCACGCCCATCCTGGTCTTCAGCGGCACGCCCCTTTGGGCCCTCAGCGGCACACTCTGCTGGGCTTTCGACGGCACGCCCGTTTTGTGCCCCAGCGGCACGCCTTTTTGGCCCTCCTACGGCACACTTGTGCAGCCCACCAGCGGCACAGCGTTAAGCGTTTTCAACGGCTGAACGACGTGGTGCCCATGCCCTACGCGTCCTTGGCGCGCAGTGAGCTCCCTGAGGTGTCAACCAACCGTTGGGCCACCTGCCCACTCCTCCTGCCATCCAGGACAAGGGAGTCAACTCGCATTGAATGCTCGTCGCACACTTCCCGCCTTGGGACGCTCCCGCTGCCCGGGGTATAAGACCCCTCTTCGCTGCGAATAAAAGAGGGAGGAGGCATACAGACAGACGGGGGATATGCAGAAGAAGAGAAGAAGAGGAAGAGAAGAAGAAGAAGAGAAGAAGAGGAAGAGAAGGAGAGAAGAGGAAGAGGAGGGGAGGCTCTGCCTCCCTCCCCCGTTGCTCCGTCTACCACCGCCACCCGAGCGAAGAGAAGAAGAAGAAGAAGAGGGAAGGCTCCGGCTTCCCCCCGTTGCCGTCTCGTCTACCACCGCCGTCCACGTAAAGAAGGAGAGAGGGAAAAGAGAGAAGAGAAGAAGAGAGGAGTGAGGTCTGGGAGGGGAGGAGCCCATGCTCCGTTCCCCTTCCCCCTCGTATTTTTATTTCTTTTCTTTCCTCTTCCCGTTTTTGCTGTTGTCCCCCCTTTTATTTCTCCCTGCGATGTATCGGCCCTTTGTGGCCTTTTCTTTCCATGAATGAAAATCCCTCTTGTTGGGTGTCTTGCTACCGTGCTCGATTCATGCGTCTGAACCCTTCTCCCCCTCTGTCTTGGCCCTCTTCATGAGACCCTTGGCCTTCACCGTTTGCTTCGCCTGCCTTGCTCGCCGTTTACGCCTCTGGCGGCGCACTCTTTTTGGTGCCCCAGCGGCACACCTTTGAAGTGCCTCAGCGGCACGCCCTAATTGTGCCTCCAGCGGTACACCCCAACTGTGCCCCAGCGGCACACCCCAGCCCAGCCCCAGCGGCACGCCCTTGGGCATCCCCCAGCGGCACGCCTCTGGCGAGCTTCAGCGGCACGCCCACAGGGCTCTTCGCCGACACGCTCCTGCCGCCTTCGGCGGCACGCTCTCTCTCCCCCTTCAGCGGTACGCCCTGGCCAGGCCCTTCGCCGGCACGCCCTCTCGTGTGCCTTCCTTGTCCGGCACACTTGCCCTTCCTTCTTGCCTGGTGTACCCCCCTAGCCAGTCCTAGAATAGTCCTCCACTCGTCGTTCCCTCCGAGTGTTCTGAGGTTTTATTAAGGTGTTGCCGCCCTCGGGCGCCCACCTCCAGTTGTCGGGTTCCGCCACTCCATGTGGGCGCGTTCCCTGTATCTCCCTTACGCTCGGGTCAAGGGGAGATGCTGTCGAATTTTCGTTAGAAACGATAACGCATTAAAAAGATAAAAGGAAGCAACGAACAAATGGAACAGCCACACATTTAAAAGACAAAAGACAGCAACAAACAAACGAAAAGAACAACGGTGAAATGCCTTAACCAAAGCAAATGGAACCGCAATCAATTCAAAGAGGACCGAATCGAACGACAACTAAACAACTTGAACATCCGTCCCCACAAGAGAAAGAATGAAAGATAATCAAGAGAAAGAGAGAGACAAACACATGAACACTTAATAAAAATCAGAAAAGAAGAAAAGAAAAGCCTTAAAAGAATTAGAGGGAGAGTGGGCCCTCATCGGTATACCCTGTTAGCCCCTCAGCGGTACACTCCCTCAGCCCTTCAACGGCACAGCCCCAGGCCCTTCAGCGGCACACTCCCAGCCCTTCAGCGGTACGCTCCCTCATCCCTTCAGCGGCACAGCCCCAGGCCCTTCAGCGGCACACTCCCAGCCCTTCAGCGGTACACTCCCTCAGCCCTTCAGGGGCACGCTCCTGCTTCAGCCCTCGGCGGCACACTCCTTGATCCTCCAGCGGTACACCCCTGGCCCTCAGCGGCACACCCTTTTGACCCTCCAGCGGTACACCCCCTGGCCCTTAGCGGCACACTCCTTGGCCCTCCAGCGGTACACCCCCTGGCCCTCAGCGGCACACCCTTTTAACCCTCCAGCGGTACACTCCCTGACCCTCCAGCGATACACCCCTAGCCCTCAGCGGCACACCCTTTTAACCCTCCAGCGGTACACCCCCGGCACACTCCCTTAGCCCTCCAGCGGCACACTCCCTTGGCCCTCCAGCGGTGCACTCCCATGACCCAGCGGTACACCTGAAATAATGATATTAATAAAGATAATAAGCTAAAAGAAAACATAATAAATAAATAGATAATGATACAAAACTTAAATAATGATAATAATAACAAACTCAAAAGAAAATAGAGAAATAATAGCGAACGATAATGTTAAACAACAATAATAAATGATAATAAATTCAAAAAGGTGAATAAACAAATAAGAATGATAAAGAAATAAGCAATAATAATAATAGTAAGGTTAAAATAAATAATAATAATGATAAATGGACAAATAAATGATAACCAAAATAAATAAATAACAATAACAGACTTAACAAAAAATGACAAGCAAATGAATGATAATAAAACGAACAAAAATAATAACAAACCTAATAATAACAATAGTAAAGGAATAAATCACAAGAAAAATGAATAAATAGTAATAAAGAATCCACTCAAAGATATATATACAAATTAACAAATGATAATGATAACATTCCTTAGATAATAATAAAACAATGGGATCCGCTTCGCAGCCCCGTCTCTCCCGTGACCCGGTGCCGAAGGAACAACAATTCCGCCCTTGCGAGGTTGGCCTGAGTCTAGGGGATTATCCCGAAATGGCCATGGCCTGACTTCGCCTCGGGCTGACATTCCGATTAAACCAGACTCATTTCTCCGGCCGGATCCCTTCCGAGCCACTACTAAAATTACCGCACGTTCGGCAGACATTTGAACGGATTCACCTCGATTCCCGCCGCGTTCTTAGTACAGACCTACGTCCGAACATGAAAAGGCACGTGAGCGACCTGCATAGCCGATGGCTCCTACCCCGATATGGTTGTGAGCCGGCATTGCTCCGGGCCAATAGCTCATCAATTCCGACCCGTTCCTATCGGGATTCGTTCCCGCCCTTCCATTAAAATTGCCGTAAACTCGGCATACAGTCGCCAGGGGTTGTTCCCGACCGCGTCGCACTTTCAATATGGGCCCTTGCCCGAACATGAAAAGGTCGGCGAGTGACCGACGGAATCTGAATTAGAGCGAGACGGATCTCGCCACCCCCGGACTCCTTCCATGGGAATATCAATAAGACCTCCGTGGGCCACACTCAGACCTCGGGCCTGTCCCGATCATGGTCATCGTCTGGCTCATATCCTCGGTCTACAGCCCGCTCCCTTTGAACACGTTTTCGGTTTTGGAATCTAGTCCCGGGACTCTTCCTCGCTGCCCTCCGGCACCGAGAACATTAATGATGCCCACGCAAGCCCCGTCTGGACCGCGGGAGGTGCCCCCGGTATGGTCCCGACTCGATCTCGCACCGGGCCAACAGATTCACTGGTTTCCGGCTACAATAACAGAGATTCAACCGAATGCTTTCAGTGTCTCAGAATAATAAACTTGCCGCATCCCCGCATGCATATGTTCCAGGTCCTCCCGCGACGATTACAATATTCTCAAGCCGGACTCCCGTCTGAATATTAAACGGTCTACCGAATGACCGGCACGTTTCGAACGCCCGCTTCTCCGGACACAGGACTTTTCAGCCGATTCAAGGGATATTCCCTCGTTGCCCCTTGGCACCGGAAATATTAACGACGCTCATGCAAGTCTCGTTTCGACCGCGGGGGGCCACCGCAGTATGGTCGCAGCGTGCTCTTGCATCGGGCTAACAGATTTATCAGTTTCCGACCGCTCTAACCGAGGTTTAGCCGAACGTTTTCCGTTCTTCTGAACAATAAATTGCCATAGCCTGGCATACATATGCTCCGGTCTTCCCGCGACGATCGCGCTTTTCCCGAGACGGACACTCGTCCGAACATTAAATGGTCAGCGCATGACCGACATGATCTCGAATGGTTTTCTTCCTGCCTTCACGCGAGGATTTCAATACCTCATAATAGACCTTTTATGCAATTAATTTCCTGGCCATGAGGCCCTGGATCTCGGCGATTAATCAAGGGTGTTCCCTCGTATGGGGGATGTAAATGACGCCGTGACCTTTACGGCATGGCGGGTTTTGGTCCCGACACGAACCACACAATCGTCTGACGAAGTCAGAACGAGCGCACCATGGGCTCTTCGGAGCCCGAATAAATTGTCACTCAGTGACTGGCACGCCCACGCACTCAATAAACGAAACAACAAAAATAAACAAGAGAAGAAAACACAGCGAACGAAAGGTGCGTCCACACTCCCCAAGATGCGACTCATTGCAAACATCACAAAAGTGCTCTTATTTTCCTTGGTATGGACTTTATACCAATGTTTTCCCCAATGTGCAAAGGTCACTTCTCAGCCATATACATTCAACAGCAGGATCAGAGGGACCCTCAGATAATAAAATTGTTGGACTACTATGAATGGTCATGAATGTGTCGTTTGCCAACAAACACATTCTAGATCTGGTATCATATTCCCATAGGCCAGATAAACTTGGCATTCTAACTTCCTCATCCTCCCACTAATCCAATTGTTATGAAGAATCAGATAGCCCTTCTTCGTGCGGGTTGCTCCAACATCATGCTTATCCCATAAGCTTTCATAAGCCCCATTTGGAAATAGGTTATGATCCAAGAAAGCGCTAGTCAAATTAGTCTTGGAATCGAGGCACTACTGATTTTGGCTGACCCAGTTGATGCCACCATCCCCACATGGCACATCATAGAAGCTTGCTGTCTCGAAAGCTCCCAAGTAGATGCATGTTTCACCACTTTCTCCATTGCAAGAATTGTAGAAACATCGGAACGAGCAAAGTAGAAACCATAATTTAAGTGGCACGGTAAATTGATAGGTCCTGCAAATCATCACAAGTTGATGGAAATTTGATTAGAAATAAAAGTCAAATGGAACAGTAAAAGGGAAGTTTAATCACTAATGTTGAAACCTCTTAGCTTCAAAAAGAATTTCTCATCATATTGTGCCAATAAGCTTCCCACACACAAAAATGGCTACAGAATATAGGATCCACATGTATGACTAATTCGATGTCCTATTTGTTTAATGATGAGAAACTCATACTAAATGAACAACAAAAGCCCACCAAGCCCCTGATGCGTGGAAGAGCCTTCAAATCCCACACACCCAGCCAGCATTCATATACTTCTTCCCCTTAACTAACAGGATTATTTCTCATATTGTTCAAACCATGATAAACAGAGACATTGTAAGAAGTTGGACAAAAGATACAGTATGGTCGAGAATTTAGCAGTTAATGCGGTAATCTACATGTTTACCATGCTAATCCACATGTGACCGGAAAGAAAACAATGAAAGAAAAAACTAGTAAACAACCAACCTTGCAAAAACAATTATGGTTCAAAAAAGGAGGAAATGAAGCAGAAAATGGAAAGGAAGAGAGAAGGTTGCCTAATCAAAAAAGATCCAATATAATAAAGAAGGGAGAGGGGGCAGAGTATTTAATGATAAGTTCATCACCCTCGCTACAGAATCACTAACAATCACCCCTAGGGTGTCATACGTTACAGAAAACAATATAATGAAAAATGAAACATAGCCTATCTCTAGAACTAAGTCATTCCATTATCCAAGAGGCGAGAGACCCTTCTACCTTGGTGCCAAAAGAGGAAAGGTCCACTTAACAACATCATAGACTTGCGCCAATAGTCTCCATGGCCATAGAATTTATTGCGTCTTTCATCCAGATATCCAAAGATTTGAGATCCATCAGACCTTGCAATCTGCATTTCTGAAACCACTCAATGAATCCCAATGTCAGTGTTGAATCCACAAAACCGCGGTATTGAGATACAAAGGCCCAGGGTCATAAGCACATGAACCACAACTCATTTAACCAATATGGGACTATTGCCCAAGGGGGACCATGCCCAAATATTCCAACACTCCCCCTCACGGCCAAGATGGGCTGTGGACATTAATCGGGTGGAGGTGACAAGAGGAGTTGGGCCAAGACCATGCTCTGATACCATGTTGAATCCACAAAACCGCGGTATTGAGATACAAAGGCCCAGGGTCATAAGCACATGAACCACAACTCATTTAACCAATACGGGACTATTGCCCAAGGGGGCCTATGCCCAAATATTCCAACAGTCAGCAAGCTGAAACAATCCCATCAAGGTTTTATCCCATGGCATAGCAACAACCCTCTCTGACAAAAGAACCTGATGCGAATACATGATCCATAGGCATCATTGCGTTGATGCAGAGCTGTAAAGGTAACAAGGCTGTATGCTGGGAATGAACCATGCAGATGGTAGTACGGACTACGAAAAAAGGGAGCTTTACCTACGATTTTAAACCATAGGTATCGGTCCCGAAACTGTGGCTAGAGACCCTAACCATGGATCTACCTATGGTTGATATCCGACGGCTAAGAAAAAATTGAACTGTGGGTATAGGCCACCCTATACCTACAATATGTAACCATAGTTGTAAGCCACGAAAACCATAGGTGTTAGTCATCTGTGGGTACATTTAAAAGGCCTTTACACATGGTTTTGGACCAAAGGCAATTCATTTACCCATGTATTTTGTGAAATGTAAGTAGTTCAGTTACTTACACTTTCGTGAAATGTAGTTATACCTTTTGCTGACTTTGATTACTTTTTGGTTCACTTGTTTTACAACCCCCTTCTTTGCAACATTTACATCCATTTTGTAACATTCTCATACATCCACACGTTTCTTGTACCTGTCACATTCACATTTATCATTCATTCAAGAAATTGTAAGAGGCATATATTTGCAAAAATAAAACTTTAAGACATCCATTCAAAAGTGATTGAATTCATAATACATCAATGGCATTTATAGAAGTTTCCACTATGTATATAATCAATATCCTATGTACACAACCTCAAGTCAAGTACACCATACATAATCAATGTCCAACATAAATTAAAAACCCACCTTCCACTTGCAAAAAAAAAATACAATTATGTAACCCACACAAATAGAATACAATACCTCTAGAAAGGACTAGAAAATTAGAGGGAGACAATGGGCTTGCTATGGTCTCAGCAAGCTAGGTGAGGCCAATGCATGCTGCTTCCACTGTAAAAGGAAAAGCTCTTACGAATGCTTGAAACAACTCGATGCATACATTGGAAAAATCAATCTGTCACATGCTAAAGCCATTGAGAGAACCATACCTTGGCACTGCACATATTTATAATACCAGGGTGCAGATTCTCACCTCCTAAGAACCATGTTCCTTAAGTAACGAGATGTCTTTAGGTTTCCTAAGTTCCACATTTACCTAGAAATTATGACCAAATGGTTCGAAGTAATAAACTTCTACTAGCAGGTGCCTGAGTTTTGATATGCAAGTTGTTCAGTGTAGATTAAAGAACAGGGAACTTCACCCTATGCCCAACCTTTCTTAGAGGGTTATTCTTGTGAAACAATGCCAACATGCTTGGCCGCACAAGAACAAGCCCCCAAAACACCTGTTGCAACCAGAATCAACAGATTTTTCGGAAGGAAAGTGCACTGTACCGCCAAGTTTGCTAAGAAACAGAGGACGTACAGTTAGGTAGATGTAAGATAGGTTTGTCACCTAAAAAAGACAAATGAAAGCAAACTAAAATAATGAAGGGAAAATTACTAGATGATTTGACCTTCCACCCACAACAACTTGTGGGTATGTGGAATAACTACAGTCCAAAAGCTGATAACATAAGAGAAACAACCTACTTTTGTGCATACATCTGCATGCTTGAAAAGAATTATCTTCCAGTAAATCATGGAGATATGGCATTCTAGAATCTTGAGCAAAAGTGTGTACAAACAATGCATATAGACTTAGAATAGCGATAGTGCATTTTTTTGCTGAAAAGAGATCGAACAAACTCATGTCCAAGAGCCTAGTGACCACATCACACTGCACTCACTTCAGATTGTAAGGTTCATATAAAACTCCTTACCTTCATTCTTGCAGATAATTGATGATTCATGTCACCCAAACCTTGAAAATATGCAAGCAACAAGGTCATGTGAAAAGCAATAGAAAACAACCTTTAAAAAATTGTGCCAGACTTTGTCTTAGCAAAAAGGAAGGATTCATTACCTTGTTGTTTTCAAATTGTGAAGTGCGATGACACAATGCAGGAGGGAAGAAAGGCCAGCATCATTTCATTTGTTTTCACTGCAAAACGTATGAAGGCCCGATCATAGGTTCACAGTACAATCAGAAAAGGTAGTTGCACACTGCAAAGCAAACTTGAGAAAGTCTTAATTAGTTCATTCACATTAATATTTTTAAATTAAGAACATAATAATATTTTAACTTCTAACTTTAATTTTGTTAGACTTGGCCAAGGAAAGTATATTCTACATCATGCCAAGTTGATCCGCCAATAGGTTGATTTATTCACATTGAACCATCATAGCTTCAATGGACACTAACAAAAATAATAAACATTTAAAAAGATATGTTCCAAAATAACATAAGATACATGAAAAGTTAGAATATAATCTAAAAACAGTAGGACATTGTTAGGTGTGACTGATTGGAAGATTGACAAGGTGCCATACAGATGCAAACTTCAGAGACTATTCTCATACATCGTGCATGTACCTTCCCCTTAATGACGTCCATTTTAAGGTCCAGAACATAAAAAGTCAGAAGACTCAGATCACACAATATAATAAAAATATGCTAGAACACCAAATATAATGTTCATCTTTAGGGAAGAATTACAATGAACCAAGTAGTAAGGATATCAATGATATAAAAATTCTATGTAAAAATGGTAAAGATAGCATAAAAATTAAGAAAGAAACTTATAACAATTTGAACAAAGATTTTAAAAGCTACAAATGACAACAAATAAAATAAAAGTATGTAAAGATGAGTTGGTAATTAGAAATAAAATTATTTTCAAAAAGTGCTAACAACACATATCAAAGAAAATTAAAACAATAAAAGTTTGGAAGTACTTGAATCCACTTTTTCTAGAGAGATAAGAGAGGATAAGAATAGGAGAGGGGTGTGGAACTTCTGCAAAGCACGTATATAATAAGAATAAAGTTAGCAGTTAAAAAATTCAAACAACATCCTAATACAAATATAAAACAACATGCGGTTACAAATATAGATAAAAAATTTGAATGCAACACATATTACATAAATATATAAAACCAAAATAAACAATGAAAAAAGCCTTCCTACAATCTAGTAGAGAGACGAGAGAGGGGTGTGGCGGGAGGCATGGTGGAGAAAAATTCCAAGATAGAAAAATCAAGTAGGAAGTAAATCATCAAGTCATATAACTCTCAAACACAACATTTCCCACTTGCTAAATGATTTAATCATTTTAATCTGTTTGATAAGCTTGTAATTAACCTTTTAGTAAATCAGGATTTAGTGTCTGACGGAAAGCAAATGAATTGATACACCTCTAAAACCTGAAAATATTCTCTCGTTGCTGAAGAATTAAGTGATTCACGCTGCTTATTAGCCTATAGTTGACCTTTTAAGAGTGACCCTTTCACACAACACCTGCCAAAAAGCCACCACCTCAAACCTTAACTGAGACCATACCCAAAAGAGAGAGAGACAAAGAGAGGGAAAGTATAAAACAACATGCACAGAGAGAGAGAGAGAGTAATAAGATAGAAGGAACATATGCTGTAGAAAAAGTCCAGCAGGAAGGATGGAGTTGGAGCCGGGAAAAACAGTCCACAGTAGAGGGAAGATAAAGAATAAACAGAGACAGAGAGAGGGAAAGTCAGTGAGAAGTGAGCCAAAGACAAGGGTGACAATCAAACTCAATGAGACATAACGCCAAATGTAACCCACAAATGTAGGTGGAAAACCAAAACTACGGGAGACAAAATTAAACTAGATGGATGGAACTAAAAAAGACATGCTAAATCAGATGTAAACCAAAAGGAGCAGTAGAAAACTAGAAGTACAGGTAACCAAACACTAAACAGCATGAAAGAATTGAACTGTACAAAAAAGGCAAACTCTTGCTTCTATTATGTAGGTTTACAGATTTAAAGCTGAATTATGATTTATGGTGCTTCATCTTAGACGCTTGACCACTTCTGATTTAAGGTGTCTCATTTCTCCAAGATGCCTGGCTACATCTGACTCGTGGTGTTTCATTTCTATCTAAAGAAGAAAGTTGAACTAAATGTACAATCTAAAGTTTCATTTCTACCCCCAAACTATTGATTGAAGGCTATCCAGGTCCCTGAGTTCGGTTTGAGGGAACAGGAGTGAGTTCGGTTTGATTGAGATACCCTGAAGATATCCTTCCCTGTTTGCAACTAATTCACTTGCTATGGATAAGATAATTGGTGACAACAAGCTAAGAGAGAAAAAGCAGATGCAACAAAGGTTAGTAGATAAGCCATTTTGACTGGTTCCAAGAAAAAGAAAAAAGAAAACTGTTGATTGCTGTAAGTGCAACAAAAACAGACAAGTTCATGTTTGTACCAGTGGAGGAAAAATTCTTCAGCAGCTCTCAGTGGGATAGAGAAGTTTACATGTGTGCTTGTATCAGAGGCATCAAGCATCTCACTGCTAGAAAAGAGGCCAATTCAAGGTAAGTATCACCATTTTATATTTTTACTGTAACAATAAAACAGGAATGGATAGTAACACAACAGTGATTCTCTTACCCTTTCATGCAGGAATGAGTGGCAGTATAATGGTAAGCCTCCATCCCCTGCCACTACCCCTTTACAAATCTCACATCCTGAGGTCCCTCCCTGGATACCCAGGAGCCCCCATCCTTCCAATCTCTTACCCCTTAAGGAACCAGTGCTAGGACGTTTTATTGAGGGTACTTTTCTCTCTCACTCCCATCCCTCAATACCACACCACTTTCAGACCCTCTTCTTCCTTCCAAGATCAGAGCCCCACACTGTGCATACCACAAACGGAAAGAGTCAACTCCTATTAACCTACAAACTGGCTCTGCCAAGAAACCAAAATCGGGCTCCTCTGAACCAAACACACCCTTGCTGGAGACCTTGATAGATTTCCCCTCCCCTTTCCAAAACTTGTGTCCCGAGCCAAAGCCAAACCTGGAAAAATCTACCCATAGATACGGAGCCCAAAACTTGAAAGTACCAGCTAGACAAACCAACAGATACCAGATACCTGTGCCAGAACAACTGAATGGGGTTTCAGCAGCTATCCCTAAATGAGACTAGTTGTCTGGAACTGTTGGGGTGTGCGTGAGACCATGACAGTTTCTTACTTGTCTCAAATAACCTGTGAAGTAAATCCAGATGGTTGTTTTCTTCAAGAAACGAAGGCAGGCAGATCTGTTGGGGAAACATTCTTTCAAAGGAGCATAAGTGATTGCAATATTGTTGATCCAAGTGGGAAAGTAGGAGGTCTCTGGCTTTGGTGGTCTAAAGACATTAATCTGATCATCATCCATTCCTCACACCACTGGATTGAAGATGAAGCTGCCGAGGGGATGGACAGAACATGCTGGGCTCTACTATGCATTTATACACCCATATCTCAAACTTTATGTTTCAATCGGGGTTGATGGACATGGAAACTCAAAGATATGATTAGAATAAGAAGGAGAAAAAGTCATAATAAACAGAAATGCTGACCACTCATGTTCCATCAATGACCAACCATAATAAACCAAAAGTTGACAATTGCACCATTGAACCAGAAAAGCATACACTTGAAAGAAGCAGGAATACCTGTTGCACTGAGAACTGATAAATGTCAAGATTGGAATTGCCATTGCTTTCCCATATTCTCTTGCTGCTGTCTTCACTGGCAGAACCTTGCAAAATCCAGACATCATGATCTGAAGCAACCTCATTTTGCACTTTCCTTCATGGAACAGCCCTGATTGGCAGGAGGACTAATTGATTCATCTTTAGGAGATCAAGGCACAGATCGGTCTGAAGCGAGCTGCTTGCAGTTTAATTAAAATCGAATTCTTCCCCCTGGACTAAGTTTCTGGATAGACATTCAAAAAGGCCACATTAGCATCAATCACAAGTCTGTGTTCAGATGTTAATGCCTCATTAAGAAGCCACTGTTTGTGAAATTCTTTCCCATAGATGAGAGAAGGCAGAACCCCACCATGAAGAAGAACATTTCCTTTCTTCCACGCAACACAAACTCTCCCGTGCAATGGTTTAGTTGCAATTTTTAAACTAGAGTCTCTTGCAACTGATGAAATTAAAAGAAAGATTTCATTGTTAGCAACACAAAATTGCAACATATAAGCCTACACAAAGTGCTCTTTAAAAAAGAGATTTATGAAAATGAATTCCTTCCCACCTTCTCAAGCATTATTTCTCCACCATCCTCCAGTAGACTCCCCTTCCCAATGTCATCCAAGTGAATGCGAAGTTAGAGATACTCCTTGGTATTGAAACAAGTAATCGATCATGGTCAAGTTACATATCATGCAAAGTGGTGATGAAATCCGGGAAGAGGATAGGGTCAGGATCAATCAGAACAGAGACATTTGAATGAGAAGCTTGAGTTGTGGCAACCATGTGTGCAAGAACGGGGTAGTAGGAATCTAAAACAATGCAATTATTTCTTCATTTAATGCACATTTGTATTTATGAAGGAAGTGTGCATTATTGCTGGAGTATGTTCATAAAAAGGGTAAATGTTATTTATCTTATAAATTCTGGCAGCAGCAAGATTGGAATTGCCACCGTTTTCCCACATTCTCCCACTACTGTCATTGCTGCCATAACCACACAAAGATCAGTTATGACCCTGTGCTTCTGGATAGAATTTTAAGAAGTCCTCACTAGCATCAATACAAGTCTAAGTTCAGATGATAAAGCCTCATTAATGAGCCATTGACTGTGAAATCCTTTCCCATAGATGAAAGAAGGCAGAACCCCACCATGCAGAGGAGCATTCCATTTGTTCCGCGTGATAAGAAGTCTCCCACAGCAATAGTGTAGATGCGATCTCAACCTGGGGCCTTTTGCAACTGATGAAAGTAAAACACAGTTTTCATGGTCAGCACTATATGTTTGCACATAATTGTGACATGCAAACCCACCCAAAGCACTCTCTAAAGAGGACGTTTATGAAAACGAATTCCATACTAACTTTATGAAAATGAATTCCATCCTAACTTCTCAAGTTTTTTTTCTTCATCACTTTCTAGTAGCCACCAATTCTAAGTGCAATCCAAGTGACATGAGAAGTTAGAGACGCCCCTTGGAATTGAATCAAGTAACCAACCATGGTGAAGTTGCATAACATTTTCACAAAGTGGCAATGAAATCCGGGAAGAGTATACTATCAGGATCGATCAGAACCGAGACATCCGAATGAGAAGCTTGAGTTCAAGCGACAGTGGTATGAAAGATTGAGGTTCCATGGAACCCAAGACAATGCAATTATTTAGTCATATATGTAAGTTTTTTATTTGATTGTAAAATAGTGTATATGGGATTACATGGGCCCACATGGCACTAAGATTTCTTTTGTTTTGATTTACTGCCTCCACCAGAAACCAAATACAGAGAAAAGATGAGTTGTAATCACAACAAGCTAACAAACTACCTTGTTTTATTTTACGGTCACCGAAACAAAATAACCCTCGTTTCAAAACAGTAAAACTGCACAAGTTTTAAAACCATGATTTTTAAAATTGGAGAGTTACATAGAAACAAACAGCACCCTAATCAACCGGCCTCTTCTTACAACTCATCATCTGTGCCTGCTTCAGGCGTACGTCCAGCATGAAGCTGGAAATTGTAGGTTAAAGTGGGTAGAAGGTTAGCCTTTACCGTTGTTTTCATTTTGGTATGTATATTGTACTGTTGTCTGTTCAAGGAGGTAAACTAGAGGTTGAAAACAAAAACTCTAAACACTGGCAATGAGGTCATTTGTGTAACTGGTTTTGTGTAATAAAGATGATATTTTTGAACTACTTTGAGAATTTTTGTCATTTAGTCTCTGTTGATTCCATATGGTAGAGAACTCTTGTATCCAGTCACAATAGAAAGCTTCAAATATCAAATGTATATCTTTAGATGTTTCATTTAAATCACATATTCAAATTGCAACCAGCAAGGGCTGACTCAAAAGCTTCCTTGTTTCTTAAGGCCCCATACTCAGTAAAAAAAATGCTCACACTCTTCTGACTCACACCAACCACATAGCATGATTTTGCAAGCAAAACCAACTCATACTCAGGATTCTGTTTTCCAAAAGGGGAAGAGACAAACAGGGTCTTACATAGAATCACATGAATCAGCCAATTGTTGACACTGAACCTTGAAAACCCTTTCATTATGACAACATTCATTGTAAATCTTGTCCATCATAGAAAGCAATCATACAATTAAGACAAAATTTTACATGTTCCCTCCATGATAACATGGTATAGTATTAGTGTGGGTAATTCAGACAGAGATGAAATCGGAGGGCATAAAAGTGGGGTGCATATCATGCAATAAGAATGTCGACAATGACATGATCAGGTAATCTAACATAGGACTCCATCGCCAAGATGACATTAACAACAAGCGCACACCTCAATTAGAAGCAAGTTTTCTGTAAAACAAAGAGACTATTTTTTCAGGAGGTTCTATGTTCAACCGAGTTCCCTCATGGACAACAGGAAAAGAAGAGGCCCTCACATGTGCCATGGATCTCACTACACCAATAAGGAAGGGATCCTAAGTGGGACATTTTCTTTTATTCACTTTTTCATAAGATGCACAAATGGTCTAGAATAGGATAATCCATCTCAAGTTGCTACGACAGCAGCTACTTACTCCTATACATTGAAATAGATTCTTATTCATTTCGAAGCTTAATAAAAGCAGGGGGAGGGGGGCCAGCCCTTGCTCCCGCTGGTGACCTTCCTCTGGTACCAGCATCCTCCTCCTTCACTGGGGCAAACTCAATCCACCAACTTGGGGGCAAGGATGGCAAGGTCCCTGCTTCTCACAGGCATTACATCATGCAACTTGCGCGCCAGTCTGCTAGACCACCGGAGAACGTTCCCTAATTTGGACATCATATATAGTGCTGCACTGCAAATTACATACCATCACCATCACCATCACCCAGACAGTGATAAGACTGATTTCTTCTTATCACTGCAATATGCGATTCCAGTTAGAGATGTCAGCATATAAAAGCAGGCATGCATAATGCAAACACCGAAAGAGGATAACTTCATTAAACACACGCGGTGTGTACTTCCCAAAACTGAATTATCAAAAGAATTTTAACTACAAGTGCACCATCAGCCTCTCTACAGAATCACCAACGAATCAAGCAGAAAAGAATACATCCCACAGATCAAGCAGAAAAGAATACATCCCACAAATTAAGTCGTGCCATTACAGGGCCTAGAGACGCGCGCAAACTGTCGTCGCCGTATGTTGACGATCCGTGGACTTCCCCAGCAAACCCCAGTCATGCCCATCCGAGCCGCAGAATGGTACGGCCGAGTACGCGGGGATCAATTCCGATTCCTCTACCAAACCCGCCGGCCGTGGCAACTCCTCCTCGTCCACGTGCAGACGTGGATGCTTGAGAACCGTCCGATGGAGAGGTCCTGTGGACTCATCAGCGAGATGACGCTGCTTGTCGGCTTCGCCATCCGTGTGCCCCCCGTCGCCGCCCATCAGCTCCTCCATCGTGAACCATATCTGATCATCATCATCCCCGTCGTCCACCAGCTCCTCCAGCGTGACATCCCCGTCGCCCCATGGCCGCTTACGGGCGCAGCAGCCTGCATTGCTAGTACCCTCGTTGGCGTCGCTGGGTCTCCCCGGTGTACCCACCCCGCCGGTGGCCATGGGATGATCAGTTGCACCGCCACATTCCTCCATGGCTGCTGCACCAAAGATGTCGTTGGCCGAATGCCCTTCCTCCACTAGCCGCAAGACGGGAGCCCAGCTCGAGGGATCAGTTGCACCGCCACATCCCTCCATGGCTGCTGCACCAAAGATGTCGACCGAATGCCCTTCCTCCACTAGCCGCAAGACGGGAGCCCAGCCCGGTCTGTCAGGCCCCATGGGACCATCCGCCACACAGTCGTCGCTTTCTAGCTGGGCATCAAGAAGTTGTAGCGCGTCCATCTCTACATGGGCAGCCACACCACTACACTCTCCAGTCTCAAGAGTTGCACCGCGATGTTCCATCTTCATCTTCTTCTTCGCACAAGCCGATCCTTCGTTCTTCTTCCTGTTTCTGATCTTGCAGAGGACCAAATCTTGGAACTGCATACAACATAGAGGCAGCAACAAAAAATGGATCAAACATTAGATTTTAGCATATTGCTCACGGTGATGCATATGATGGCAAGAGTTAACCCCTGTTTGCAACAAATTAAAGCATGGTTAGCACAAGAAACGTGAGAACATGCACTTGGGTAGCACAAGACATGATCATGCGGGACAACCCTTTGGATGCACACATATCTACGTACGTACGGCTGGGGGACGACTATCATCATCTACTGCAGCTAGCCTGTTAATTACATCCAGTGATAGACTAAGAGATGGCGTGCATGCATGCACTCATGCAACTAAGGGAGGTGATAGATCAGATCAGGGGTTTTATGACAAGAAAACATTAATCGATTAATTACCTTCGTATTCAAGCTGTCGTCTCCAGCGGCGAGCCTGAACTCATTCATAACCCATCCGGTGTTCACCTTCTTGTCACGACGGAATGACAGGAGGGTCTTGTAGCCCACCACCCTGCCGCCGCCATCAACGACCTCCCACGTCCTGTTCCCGAACCAGGTGCCAGTAGAACCAACTACGCGCTTTGTGCGCGTGCCATTCTCGGAGCACCGCAAGCGACGAGTAAAGCAGAAGAAAGACCCGTCGTGACCCTCCAACCCCGGCGGCAGGTCCCATGGCGGGGTGCCGTATACATCCCGCACCGGAATGGCGACGGGCGGCGGTAGGCCGACGGCGTACCTGCTCAGATAATCTTGCAGAAGCTCCACTTCGGTGGGGTCAAAACGATACCCGGCCTTCCCCGTGGCTGCCCTCCCATCCATAGCCATAGGTGTTGGGTTCTTGCTTGCAAGCATCGGTGAAACTTCGTTAATGGTATCCCTCTGCATGCATGCAGACCAGCCCCCCGTGTTAATCGAAATTAAAGAAAGGAGAAGAAAGAGAGAGCGAGAGGAGAAGGAGGTTTAATTACCTACCATCATCTTCCCGGCCGCTGTTAATCGAAGAACAGGCAGAAGAAGGTGTTGATCGACGAAGCTAACTACTCCCCGGTGTTCTGCGCCCGTCCAGGTGCTTCTCTCCTACTTACCCCACCGTGGTGATCGATGGTGTTCTGCGCCAGGTTAGTGCAGATAGATATAGCGTGTTTTAAAAAATAACACGTTTACTCACAAACACAGTTCTACTGGGAGTGCTAGTCCCATCTCTCCTTGAATTTGAGTTTTAAAACAAATAACGCGTTTACAAAATTAATAGATATTATTATCATCGACTAATTAATTAAATTTACTCTTAAACAAATAATTTTACTTATCAAATGTTCCTCTTAATTAATTTTAGAGTTATTCCAAAACAATTTAGTTTATACAAGATTCAGCTAGCACCCTTGTTATCAAAATGCAAAAAATCCACACATACTGTTCATGCAGTTTAATTAATTATTAGATATATTTAAGTTGTTATTTTTTTATTTTCCTTGTGTCTTATATTTTTAAACAAAATTTAATATGCAATTTTCAAAATATTTTAATATATACATGAAAAGTATATATGAAAAAAATGAATGCATTTTTAGCTAATTAGGAAATTAAACGACTTTAATTGTGTTGTTTACCTTTTTATAAGTTAATTAGGCGATTCTACATTTTCTATCTATCCTGACGTATTTATTTGATCTATTTCGATTTAGATGCTTGTATAAAATTAATTTGATGAATTTTATGCACATATATATCCAAGGAAAATAAATCTATAAACGGGACTTTTGTCTCCCAAGTTATCAATTTTGTTCTTTTATCATACTATTTTTCTCCCGGAGTTACTTCCTAGGATTTAATTTGGTTACATGTATCTCCTTTACGTATATTATGCATAATTTTACTATAAATATGTAAAATATTCTAAGAATCTTTATTTTATTTTTTTTATTTAAATTATTTTTTATTTTTGATAAATAAATTATAAATTTTCATATTCTTCATCTTTTTAGTGTCTAATTCTTTAATTTGACCGTTTAGATTGTCCGGTGTATTTTCGACACATCTCTATTAATAGAAGAACTTATATATAAATATGCATACTTGGTTGGACATGCAGCACTCAGACTGTAAAAAAATACTTGGTTGAACTTATATAAATTTGCATACTTGGTTGAACTTATACAAAATATGCATTTTCTAAGCGACATCGAAGTCAATAAGACCGTACGAACATGATTTTATTTTGCTTATTTTACTTATTTTTATAGTTTTTTTTAAAATAAAGATCTTTTATGTTAGATCCCATGAACTCCCACTATTGAGAAGTTTAGTAATTAAGAGCTGTTTATTTTGTCTCTCTACTTGTTGAGTTTTGGTAGCCCGTTGAGTAAATTTTTACAAAAGAAGCCACCTATTCTGTACATTTTGAAGTAGACAAGGTACGGAGAGGTCACCATGACAATTATAATAAGTCCATGTCCAAGGAAGGAAGACTCATGAGCCACTGTTGGCAATTGTGTAGATCAGGCAACTCTGTTATGTCCCTAGCTTGGTTTTGGAGAGGAATCATTTGGAATCAAATCCAATATTCTATTTGGATATCATAGTGCTGCGCTGCAAACTAATCACAGGGATCAAGCAGATTTCTATGTTGCAATTATGTGATGCCAAGAGGTCAATACTAGAAGACAATGCAAACAGTGGAAGAGGATAAGCCCATTAAAACATGGTGTGTAATTCCCAAACTTGAATTTGTGGTGGGGAAGGATATGAAAACCTGTATACACGTATTTGGTATAAGCATTCTTGTAGAGATTTGAATTCCTGTGACAAATTTATAACTGTAAATGCCGTAACAGTCAGCCGTTCTTGAGGAATGACAAGTGATCTAATTAGGAAGAACTGGAATGCAGCAGAAGGCAAGAATGCATCTACATGGCCTTTTGCAATCCAGAAAACAAACAGGAGGATGAACCCCAGATGATAAATCAGAGGACTGTATTATTTCTTGTTTAGGCCACTTTGCCCTCGCATCTTCCGCAGCTTGGAAATTGTGGACACCAAAAATTGCGCACCCGTGACATCCTACTCGGTCCAGTATCAACAACGGCCCGAGTAAGTGAGCCCCGGGAGAGACTGTCGTGAAGCCGCCTCTAGGAGTTACGACAGTGAAGAGAAACCAAGCACAAAGGGCCCCACAGTCCATGGGCCCCAAAGAAAATCAAAAGGGCCATGACTCGTGCTCGCAACGGGCTCAGAACGGGCCCCAGATACACACCCCGTGGGGAGCCCTTCAGCGGCACGCCCGGCCCCCAAGGGGCCTCAACGGCACGCCCTGGTGGAGCTCCAGCGGCACACCCCATTGGGCTGTTCGACGGCACACCCCTTTGGGGCCCAGCGGCACACCCCATTGGGCTGCTCAGCGGCACACCCCTTTGGGGCCCAGCGGCACGGCCCAAGGCCTCAACGGCACGCCCTGGTGGAGCTTCAGCGGCACACACCCCCTTGGACTGCTCAGCCGCACACCCCCGGGCTGCTCAGCGGCACACCCCCCTGGGGTGTTCAACCGCACACCCTGGGGTGGCTTCAGCGGCACACACCCCAGGGGCCCTCAACGGTACGCCCGTTTTGGGGGTTCGACGGCACACCCTTTTGTGCCCTTCAACGGCACACCATGAAGTGCCTTCATCGGCACACTCTTTCACACTGTGAAGTGCCCTACGGCACACTATTTATGCCCTCCAGCGGCATACTTCTGTGGGCCTTCCACGGCACGCTTTGGCAGCGTTCAACGGCACGCCTGTTGCCCTCTACCACGGCACACTTGCAGTGCCTTCAGCGACACAACTTTTGAGCCCTTCAACGGCACAGCGTGAGGCACTTTTAACGGCAAACGATCGTGGTGCCCATACCCTACGCATCCTTGGCGTGCAGTGAAGCCGTCTGAGGTGTCAGCCAATCATTGGGCCACGCAGGCTCCTCCACTGACACCCAGGACGGAGCAGGTCGAGTGTCATCATCACACATGCCGTTTCCCGCCGTTTCGATAGCACTCGAAGGCTCCCGCCGGGGGGAGTATAAAAAGACTCGCTGCTTTCAAAGAAAGAGAGGACAGACAGACGGACAAGGAGAAGAGAAATAGAGAGACCCACAGAGAAAGGGCAGAGGAAGAAGAGAAGAGGAAGAGAAGAAGGAGAGGCGTCCCGGCGTGAGCTTCCCCCGACGACCACCGGGAAGAAACAAGAGTAAGAGGGAGAGAGCTCGATGTAATAGGGGAGAGGGTTGGGGACGGTGGTCCATGTTCCAAGCGCCAATGCTTCCTCCCCCCTTGTACTCCGTTCCTCCTCCTCCTGTTCTGTCTTTCTTTCGGTTTCCCCTTGCCCACAGCCTTGTCGTGGGCATCTTCTTTTGTAATGTGCATGTAGGGCCTCGGCCCTTTGCCTCCCATGAATAAAAATCACCCTCTCCGGGTTTCTCTATGAGTTTTGTTGGTTTGTGCTAGTTTTCACAGTCTGATGGATTGTTTTTTTTTTTTCTTCTTTCCTCCATCTCCCCATTTCTCCGGTGTTCTTGGGGTCTCCCTGTGAGTATGATCACTTTCCCATGACCCTTGGCCTCATGGGCTTTCCACCCTCTTCCAGGGCCATCTTTGGGTGCCCACCCGCTTGAGGAGGGAGGGAGACCCTTGCTCTCTCTCTCTGATCAACCGGTTACCAATAGGCCACCCCCTGCCTTGAAGCCCCCCTCCTCTTCCTTTCTCTGAACAACCTGTGAGCCCTCCCGGCCCATACACTTAGCAGCTTCTAATCCCCCAGCGACGCACCTTCCCAGCTCTTGGCCGGTACACCATTTTGGCCCTCAGCGGCACACCATTTTGGCCCTCAGCGGCACACCATTTTGACCCTCAACGGTACACTCCTTTCAGCCTTCAGCGGCGCACCCTCGTTGCCCCCAGCGGTACACCCTTTTGGCAGCACCCAGCGGCACACTCTTTCCCTCAGCGGTACACCCTATTCCCTTCGCCGACACACTATACATATGCATATATACAACATAACAATGGCATTAACAATAGCAAATAAATTAACGAAAATTACGCCAATTAAAGAACTCCTAAATATGCAACATTAATAATGATAAAAGAGGTGGGAGGGGCAATAAAGATAATAAAAGTAATAATAATAATAATAATAATAATAATAATAATAATAATAATAATAATAATGAATAAAAGAAGTGAAATCATCCGGAACAGAGGCATAAAAAAAGTAATAAACCGCAGGACGAAAATCAGAACATATAATTAAGAAAACCCCGGATAAAAGATGCTAGGGTCTACACCGCAGCCCCATCTCCCCCCCGGGACCCGATGCGGAAAGAACAATAATGCCGCCCTTTCAGGTCGAACTCGAGTCTTGGGAGTTATCCCGATATGGCCAGGTTCTAACCTAATCTCGGGCCGACATCCTAATCAGACCGGATTTGTTTCCCGTTCCGAATGCCTTCCGAATTATCATTGAAATTGCCGTACGCTCGGCAGACATTTGAACGGATTCGTCCCGGTTTTCCCGTCGCGTTTCTATCACGGACCCGTGTCCGAATATGAAAAGGTCCACAGGTGACCAACATGGCCGACGATTTGTGGTCTGAACACGACTCCCAGTGCGACCTATCCCTATCCCTCTCTAGCAATTAGTATTATTCTTTTCGGCCGCGGGGCCCCTAATTTCGGTAATTAATCAAGGGTATTCCCTCGTATGAGGGATGTAAATGACGTCGTGACCTTTATGGCGCGACGGGATTCGGTCCCGACACGAACCACACAATCGTCTGACAAAGTCAGATCGAGCGCACCATGGGCTCTTCGGAGCCCGAATAAATTGTCACTTCGGTGGCTGGCACGCCCACGCACTTAACAAACTGAATAAACCGCATACAATGAGCGAACAACCGCCGAACGAAAAAGTGCGTCCACAACTCTGGCACGCCCGGTGGGACCAATCCACCCTTCATCTCTTTGCCGAAATTAGGGGCCCCGCGGCCCCCTTCTTGTAATACTAATTGTGCTACTTTCTTAAATGCAGGAAGAGAGAAAGACATCATGGAATCGACAATGGCTATCGTCTGCAGCCCTCAAGTCGTGGAGAACCATGTCCGAGGCGGCTACCTGGCGGTGCCCCTCAACTTCGGGAGCTTCCCTCCCACTGTTGGCTTCCCCAACTTCTTGGGGGTGGCCTTCGTCGAGATCCTCGACGTGGAGGCGCCCGAGGAGTTCCAGATCAACGCTCCCGCTCCGGGGGCCATTGGAGCTGCTGTCGGCCGAGCTGTGGCCGAAGACAACAATAGCGTCCCCACAACGACGCTCAGCTGCAACGTGCACCACGTGCACCAGACTACCGGCCCATCCCACCAAGGGTCGACATCCCATCGAAGGAGGCTCCGGAGGAACAGCACCGGCACCGTCTCAGGGTGCCGCGCCTCCAACTCCGGGAAGTCAATGACTGTTGGAGCCCTCCGAGTCCGCCTAGACGGACAGAGGTCCCAGCCGGCGCTGGACCGCGTCGTCCCGACCGTCCCAGTCCGCAACTCTTTCCAAGGACTGGAGAGGCTGAAGGAAAGGGCAACGCCCGCAACCCCAACCGTGGCACCGAAGAAGGCGCCGGCTCACAGGCCGGCCAAACTAAAACAAGTCTGGGTACCCAAGGAGGCCCAGCCTGCTGCACCCGCCCAGGCAGGGCCCAGCACTTTCCGCCCGAGGAGGGCCCGACGCGACGACAGGGTCGAGGTGGTGACCCCAACTCTCTGACCGGCACCCATCATCCCGGTGCCGTCCGAGAATGTCCACCGCCGTCGCCGAGGGCGCCGGCACAATGCCGCCCGCCCGGCTCTCACGGCCTACTCCCCTCCTGCTGTTGTCATCGACACGCAGCCACAGGCCGCTCTCCCTGACCAGGAGTGGGAAGGGATCGAGCAGGCCATGACGAATTACCTCCGAGGCCCGGGCAGCACCCCCGCCGGTCGCCAGAGACTGCTGGGGGCAGTGGCTTCCGCCTTCCAGGAAGAAGGGGGGCGACCCGCACCTAGCGTGGAGTCGAGGACCCGCCCGGAGGAGTTGCGCCAGTCCCCTGTACGGGAGGAAGCGCCGCCCCGACGGTCGGTCTTCGACAGGCTGGTATTCCCAGGAAGATCGGCCAGGAGGGCGACAAAAAGAAACAAGAACAAGAGATGGCAAACATTCACCTGCAACATGGCAGGGGTTCATGGTCGGTATGGGGCCTTGCCCACCGATCCGGAAGAATTGGCCAGGATAGCCGTCAGACCGGGACCCCTTACTAGAAGAGGGAGAGCGGCAGGCGGTGCGACACCCACAGGCGCCGAAGGGACCTTAGCTGAAGAGCCCCTTGCGGCCCTCACGGCCAATGTGGTCACCACCGGCGACACGAGTGGCGGACCCTCGACATCATCCGAGGACGCCCCGGCCGAAGAGACAGGGGGCATGCCCAATCTTCCCACAGCTGACCCTGCAATGCTGCTTATGATACAACGATTCCAGCAGGAAATCGAGTCACTTAAAAAGCAGCTGAATGAGCGAAACACACCACCCCCGGTGTCCTGGCAAACGGAGGGCATACCCGAAGCACCCAGGGACAGGGGGCAGTCCTCAGAAGCAGCTCTTCCAACAACCCTCAACCCTCTCGGGGGCGCGCCCCCACAGCAAGCACATTGCACAGCGGTGGCCCCGCCACAGGCTCCGCCTTCACAAGGGTCCCCCATGGCCCCCCGAGCGACCGTAGTAGCCACCCTGAGCGTTCAGCCTGCTCATTTCTACCCGAATCCGATCGACCCGGCGGCGGTCAGCCGGCTGATGCTCGAACAGATGATAGACATGAAGCTGGCCGAGAGGGGCGAAGGGGATCAGACGCCGTTTCACGTCTACCGGGTACCCTACCCGGCCCATTATGCCGCAAGGAAGCTGCCGGTCGGCGTCACCAAGCCACCGAAGTTTGAAAAATTCAATGGGCAAGGGTCCCCCAGGGAACATATTGCTTACTATGTGAACATCATGGGAGATCTAGTTTCTGATGAGGCCTACCTCCTAAAATTCTTTGGCTCAACACTTACCGGGCTTGCCTTCGAGTGGTATTCCAGCCTGTCACCCGGGTCGGTGGCCGATTAGCCCGACATGCAAAAGAAATTCAAAGAAAGGTTCTATGTTGCAGAACGGGAAGTCACCGTGGCAGAACTTTATTCCACGAGACAGAAGAACGATGAGTCGGCCCTCGACTACATCAAGAGATGGAGGAACCTCAGCATGAGGTGCATGCGTCCCCCGCACCAGGAGGATGCGGTGCAGATTTGCAAACAAAATTTGAAGAAGGAAATCCTAGAAAGGATGATCGGCATTGAGGTCAAAACATTTGACCGCCTGAACAACGTGGTAGCGGAGATCGAGGTATTTTTGGCCCGGTATTCCTCCACTCCAGCCATGTCAAGCCAGAGAGCCAGGCAAGCCGAAAAGAAGCCAGCTCCCCCTGAGGTGCACACATTAGACTTCCAGGCTTTCGAAAAATAGAAGGAGAAAGCCAAGGGGGTCGCTAACCTTCCTCCGCCCAGAACCACAGAACGGCGGGAGGGCCCCTCACTAAGGGAGAAGATGAGAAACAAGCTATATTCCTTCTCCAGAGACAAATCCAAGCTCCTGTTTGAATGGGCAACTAGCTACAACAAAATGACATTGCCAGAGCCGAAAAGGCCCGGCGACCTGAAGAAGAAAGATGACCCGCGCTTCTGCTTATACCACCGGATGCTCGGGCATACCATTGAAGACTGCTACGCCTTCAAGGATGTTATTGAGTCCCTAATCAAGAATGGGGAGCTGGACATGGGGGAGCATAAAGTAGACCCCCCGCAGCCGCATGAGCTACCCAGCATAACCTCCACCGCCAATATGGTCACACTATACCAGGAGCTACCTGAAGAGTGGGCGGAGGCCTGTGCCCGCGCCACTTATGAAACTTTTATTATGGCCCCAGCTCAAGACCAAGGAGGTTGGCAGACCGCATCCAGGAAGAACAGGAAGGCGCGTGCCCCTCGGCCCACCCCAGGAGCTCACCCGAGGAAGGCGACGCCCCAGCCTGCACCGCCCCCGGCAAGCCCAATTTGCCCTGACACGGCCCCCCGACTAGTCATGAGGCGGCCCACCCACAATAAAAAGAGCTCCGTCCCGATGCGGATGTATAAAAAGGCCAGCCCGGCGGTTGAAAGACTCCAGGCTATTATTGATGGGCTTGAAGATTATGAACAACCTGAAATCCAGCCTGTGGAGCTGAAGGAGTATGTCCCCTGGAAGGAGTTCGAGTCACTCGAACTGGCTCCGAAAATAGAAGCTGAAGCAGCCAAAGAACCTCCCCTGTGGGGTGAACTTCCCCAAGAGCAGCCATTGGCTACAGCAGGCAAGAAGAAGAAGAAGAGAAGACCCAGGGGCAAGAAGAAGAAGGAGGTCATCTTCGCCTGCAACACCCTCTCGGCGCTGTTCGACACCGCCCTCTCCCTGGAAGAGAAAGAAGAAGAGCCACCCCATGAACCGGCAGAGGTGAATCAAGCTGAGGCGTCCACCTCCCAACACGCCACCAGGTCGGGAAGGAAGTGAGGGCGCCCTCCTCAGGACAACCTCAACATCATGCTCAGGGGAGAACAACCATATCAGGTCCCCGACTCGGAGGTCCGAGGCACCCAGATCCCTCCCCCGTCGGGTCTCTATCCCGGAGGGGCCAAGAGCCAAGGCACTCCTTCATTCGCCGAATTCTTGCTAGCCCGAGTAGGCAGGCAGGCGCGCTCCCCAGTGTCCCCTCTGGCCGGGAAAGCAAGCATTCCCCAAGCTGTACCGGCAGCAACCCCTCCTCAGCCAGAAGAAGAATTCAACGGCATCCCAAACCTCGCCGAATTCATGCGAGAGACAGAGGAAGCCCAGCAGGCCCCGCCGACTCGACAGGCTGCAACAGAACCCACAGAGCAGGCATCCCCCGATCAGGCACCCCAACCTCAGGATGGGGGCAGGCGTGCCAAACCCGAAGAGATGAAATTACTCAAGGTGCGGGTCGCCGAACGGATAGTCAGACACCTCAAGAAGATCCCGACCCGGTTCACCGTGTGGGAGATGCTGTCCTTGAACGAGGAAACACGGCAAGCCATCATCGCCGCCCTCCAGACGCCAGCACATCTTGAAGCTTGCCTGGCAGAGATGTCACCTAAAGTGGCCGTGGCTTTCACAGAAGACGACATGCTCCTGCTGACCTGCAGTCACAACAGACCCCTCTACATGAAGGGGTAATTGAATGGCCAGCCTATCAACAGGGTCCTGATCGACCCAGGGGCAGCAGTGAATATACTCCCTTACCGGGTGTACCAGAAACACTATTTTGACGTACACCTGGTTGAGGTTAAAAATGTCAAGATTGCTGGCTTTAACCAGAAATGTGAGGTGCCCATGGGGGTTGCAGAGTTCAACTTGACCTTTGATGACTTCACCACCAAGGTCCAGTTCCACGTCATCAACTCCAGCACTTCCTACAAGGCGTTGCTTGGCCGGCCTTGGCTACACCAGAATAGGGTGGTGCCCTCCACCTTGCATCAATGCATCAAGTACCCCTGCGAGGGGAAGGAAGTCAGAATCTTCGCCGACCTCCACCCGTTCGAGGTGTTCGAGTGTCACTTGTCAGATGCTAATCTATACTTGGAAAAGGCGAAGCAAGCTCCTCAAGCTGCCCAAGACAAGGGGAAGAAGAAAGCAGAGTCAGGTGGCTGGTTCCCTCCGCCACCCGCGGGTTATGTGGCTCCTCCACATGTACCGTTTATTGCACAAGAAGAAGGGGTATTCAGGGCGGCTCCTCTCGCCATCTACCCTACACCAGGGGCGCCTTGCCTCGAAGACCTGCTGAAGATGTCAGGGTCCCGCCAGGGATCGCCAAGCCTGTAATAGAAATAGAATGCCAAACAGTCGAGCAGCTGAGGACCTTCGAGGTACCTAACTCTGAAGGGCCACCCACTATCTTCTATGTTGCCGGGGAAAAGCCAGTCAAGGAGGACGATGATTGCCGGTTCCCTGATGAGTTGCACGACCCGCACGTCCCCATTGCGGGACTTCCCCACATGACTGACCAAGCAGCCAGAATGGTCAGAAAGCAGAAGATTCCTCCCTACCAGCCCTCCAGCCGGAAGGAAATGTTTGAAAGAATGTGGAACCCACCAAACCTGGATCGACGGTTGCTGAAAGTCACCAAGCACCCCGGTCTGGGCTTTTCACTAGAGGAATATTACGAGACTGACGTCATATCAGTCTCAACATGGTCTGGCGACGACCCCGCAGAAGCTACAGATTCGCGGGAAGCCTATCAAGATGCATATCCCGGGCCCCCGGTTCAGGAGGCACAAGACGAAGAGGTCTTCCTTTGGAAACCTCCCCGCCGCCGCTGCATGGAGAAGACCACCTCCTTTTCCGAAGTGTCGACCTCGACAGGGCACACCAGCGAGGCACCTCCACCCCGGCCGGCCGGTGAAACAAGGAGCAGAAGCATGGGCCAGGCTCCGAAATCCCCTCGATACGACCCCGTCATGTACGCCTTGTACCATAGGCAGCAACGGGAGATCGAGATGCTAAAAGTACGGCTAGCTGAGTTGACCTCGCTAGTCGCCGACCTGATCCAGGGTTCTCTCCCCCCGTGGGGTGGCCGCATGCCTCGGCCCCGAGATACCAGTCCTGACACCCCCGTCTGGTCAAGAAGGGAAATGAGAGACACGGCAGGCCTGTTGACCGGGCGGCCAACCAGGCAAGGCCTAACACTCCAAGAGAAGGTGCAGAAGCCCTACTCCTTCCCGAGAGAGAAGACCCGGGGCATCTTCGACTGGGCCTGCCATTACGGTAAGGTCTCCCTCCCACGGTCTAAGAGGCCGCAAGACACCCGAAGAAGCGGGGACCCACTATTTTGCCCTTACCACCAGATGCTGGGTCACGCCATTGAAGACTGCTATGTCTTCAAAGACATTGCTCAAGACCTCATTGACAGGGACGAGCTCAGGATGGGGGATTATGTGGTAGCCCCGCCACGCCCTCACGTGGCGGACAGCCCCAGAGCAGGAGCCTACACCGTGTCCATCCACTACCAGGCCCCTGAAGATGCGGCTGCCCCGACCCCCGTCGGAGCTGTCTACGATGAGTACACCGAAGACCCCGAGGTGGCCCTGTGCCTTTCTACACCAGCGGACCCCGCGGACCCGGCTACGGTCTAGGGGGAGTGCGCGGTGAATGCAGCCTCTGCGCCCAGTCATGAGGAGGAAGATGGCGTCCTCGAGCCCGAGGACAATGAAGACCAAGATTTTGTCGATCTGTCGCTAGCCCCGCCAGAAATTGAAAATGGCGGCCAGGCCACAGTCGACGAATTGGTTGAGATCAACCTTGGTACAGAAGATGACCCCAGGCCGACCTTCCTGAGTGCTCTTATTCCCCTGCAGGAGAGGGAGGAATATACAAAGCTGCTACAAGAATTCCGGGATTACTTTGCCTGGAACTACAAAGAAATGCCCGGACTCAGCTCCGAGGTGACTCAGCACATCCTGTCCATCGATCCCAAGGTGGAGCCAGTGAAACAGTCTCCCCGGCGCATGAGGCCAGAATTGACCAGCCAGATCTGCAAAGAGGTCGACAAGCTCATAGATGTCGGCTTCGTGGCGGAGAACCAATACACCACATGGTTGGCCAACATTGTACCGGTGAAAAAGAAGAATGGACAGATCATGATTTGCGTGGACTTCCGCGACCTGAATAAAGCCTGCCCAAAAGATGACTTCCCGGTGCCTATCACCGAAGTGATGATTGATGCAACTACCGGCCACGAGGCCCTGTCCTTTATGGATGGGTCGTCCGGCTATAACCAAATCTGGATAGCCGACCACGACCGGATTCACACTGCCTTCAGATCGCCCAAGGGGATATTTCACTACAAGAGGATGCCCTTCGGCCTCAAGAATGCTGGTGCCACATATCAGCGGGCAATGACCAAGATCTTCGATGAGCTGCTATACAGCAAGGTCGAGTGCTACATCGACGATCTGGTCGTCAAGACTGAGAAGAGAGATGAACATCTGAATGACCTCAGGGTCGTCTTCCAAAGGCTCCGGCTATACGGGCTAAAAATGAACCCCATGAAGTGCGCCTTTGGCGTGTCCAGTGGAAAGTTCCTCGGCTTTATTGTCCGGCACAGAGGGATCGAGATCGACCCCTTCAAGATAAAAGTCATTCAGGAGTTGCCTCCTCCGAAAAGTCTGGGAGAGCTGAGATCCCTATAGGGGCGTCTAGCTTACATCCGCAGGTTCATTTCCAACCTGTCAGGGCGTTGCCAACCTTTTCACAGACTGATGATGAAGAATGCACCCTTCAACTGGGGCCACGAATGCCAGCACGTGTTCGACCAGCTAAAGGAGTACTTGAAGACCCCGCCTGTCTTGGGGGCACCTGTCAAAGGCAGACCGCTTATTCTCTACATAGCGGCTACCGAATACTCACTGGGGGCAATGCTTGCCCAGAACAATGACGAGGGAAAAGAGCAGGCTCTCTACTACATTAGCCGGAGACTGGTGGGTGCGGAGGCCAAATACACCCCAATAGAGAAAGTCTGCCTTGCTCTGGTCTTCGCAGTCAAGAAGATGAGGCACTACATGCTGTCCCATGAAGTGAGCCTAATATCCAGGGATGACCCCATCAAGCACATTCTTTCCCAGCCTGTCCCGAAGGGGCGCCTTGGCAAGTGGGACGTGCTGCTCATGGAGTTTGACATTACTTACGTGCCGCAGAAGGCCGTTAAGGGACAAGCCGTCGCGGATTTCTTCGCAGCACACCCTGTGCCCGAGGACTCCCCGTTGGCCACAGAGCTACCCGAGGATGAGACACTGGAAGTAGACCATGTCCAACAAGCTATCTGGCAGCTATACTTTGACGGGGCCTCGAGAACAGAAGTGACCCCGTCCGGACGAACCAAGGTGCGGGCCGGAGCGGGCATCGTCCTCAAATCTCCAGACGGAGAAGTGCTGCACACCTCCTGTTGCATCAGCAAGCCCTACACCAATAATGAAGCGGAGTATGAAGCTCTGATCATCGGCCTCCAGGTGTCCCTCCACCTGGAGATCAAAATGCTCCAAGTATTCGGCGACTCGCTGCTAGTCGTCAAGCAGGTCCAGGGACAGTTTGATGTCCGGAAACCTGAGCTGCTCCCTTACCATGCTAAGGCGAAGGGGCTCATAGGGCGGTTCTACCTCCTCGAGATAGGCCATATTGCCAGAGGGGAGAACGCGCAGGCCGACGCCTTGGCCAAATTGGCAAGCTCACTGGCAGTGCCTCCAGATGGATCTCTCAGTATCCAAGTAATAAACCAACGCCAGATGCCCAGCATGATAGAAGAAGAATCAGAAGAAGAAGACCTAGAGGTCACTACAGTGGAAGCCGTCAGCCTGCCTGACTGGAGGGCCCCCCTGATGCAGTGGTTCAAACATCGGCGGTTACCTGACCGAAGAGAAGAAAAGATCAAGCTAGTCAGAACCAAGGATTCCTATGAGCTCCAAAACAGAACATTATTCCGGATTGTGGCTGATGCCAGACAGAAGGTACTCCTCCGATGCTTGTCCATTGAAGAAGCTTGGAGGGTCATGAAAGAGATCCATGCCGGGACAGCTGGTGCACACCAGGCAGGACCAAAAATGAAAATCGAAATCAAGAAACTTGGCTATTATTGGCCTGCAATGTTTGACGACTGCTGCAAGTACGCTAAGTCGTGTCAGAAATGTCAAGAGCATGCCACCATACCTAGGAGGCCTCCCGTGCAATTGCACCCAACGGCGCCCAGTTGGCCGTTTGCCCAATGGGGAACAGACATTGTGGGTCCCTTACCCGCGTCTTCCACAGGATGCAAGTACATTTTGGCGGCAACCGACTACTTCTCCCGTTGGGCAGAGGCTGTTGCCTTACGGGAGGTCACCGGAGAGGTCGTGGTCAGGTTTGTCCGCCGCAACATTATATTCCGGTTCGGCGTGCCTGACCGGATTGTATCATACAACGGCAGCCACTTCCGCAACCAGAAGGTCTACCGGCTGGCAGAGAAATACAAAATTGATTGGAGGACATCGACTCCTTACAATCCACAGGCTAATGGGCTGGCCGAAGCTTTTAACAAGACACTCTGTACCCTCTTGGCCAAGACTGTCAGCTCTAACAAGTGGGACTGGGAAGAGAGGATGTACGAGGCGCTATGGGCATACCGAACTGTATACAAGACTCCAACGGGATGCTCGCCCTTTTCTCTCGTATATGGTTCGGAGGCAATTGTCCCCGTCGAACTGGAGATACCTTCCCTCAGGGTCGCCATTCAGCATGGGCTTGTCCTCGAAGGGCAGACCAATGCCGAACGGAGACTCAGACGAACTCTCCAGCCTGGAAGGAAAGTGGCTTCAAGCCCAACAGAACATTCAGGTCTACCAAGCCCGGATTGCACGTGCCTTTGACAAGCTTGTCAAGGAGCACGAATTCAAGAAAGCTGACCTTGTTATGGTCAAGAGAAGAGATCTCATGGCTGTCAATCCCAAGAGCAAGCTGAATGAAAACTGGCTCGGACCCTACGTAGTCCAAAAAGTCTACGAGGGTGGGGCCTATGTAATTGTCAACAATCGCGGGGAAGTTCAGTTCCCGCCTCTTAATGGAAGGCACTTGAGATTGTATCACGCTCCGATGCCCCCATTCAATCAATAATATTACCCTTCGCCCTATTTTGGGCAGATTTGTGCAATTAATGCCCCAAATGAATTAATCACTATCCACATTTTCAACAAGAAAGAAAAAAGAGAGAGGAAAGCAAAAAAAAAGAGAAAAAAAAAGAAAAAAAGAGAAGAAAAGGAAGAGAGAAGAAGAGGAAAAGAAGAGAGAAAAGAAGAAAAAAAAGAAAAAAAAAAGAGAGAGGAAAGAAAAGAAAGAAAGAAAAAGAAAAAAAAAGAGAAAAAAAGAAGAAGAAAAAAGGAGGGAAGAAAAAAAAGAGAAGAGAGAAAAGAGCAAGGGAAGAATAAAAGTCAAGAAAAGGGAAAGGCCCCCCCACTTCCAGTCATCGCCCCGTACCGATGGATGTACTAAAAAAGAGAACTAAACAAACTCTTCTCTCAGTCCTCCCCGGGCGGTGAGTACCCCTTTGGCTCGGACCTCCCGTCCGGGTCATTGACTAAACAAATTCTTCTCTCCGTCCTCCCCGGGCGGTGAGTACCCCTTTGGCTTGGACCTCCCGTCCGAGTCATTGACTAAACAAACTCTTCTCTCCGTCCTCCTCGGGCGGTGAGTACCCCTTTGGCTTGGACCTCCCGTCCGAGTCATTGACTAAACAAACTCTTCTCTCTGTCCTCCCCAGACGGTGAGTACCCCTTTGGCCTGGACCTCCCGTCCGGGTCATTGACTAAACAAACTCTTCTCTCCGCCTCCCCAGGCGGTGAGTACCCCTTTGGCTTGGACCTCCCATCCGGGTCATTGACTAAACAAACTCTTCTCTCCGTCCTCCCCAGGCGGTGAGTACCCCTTTGGCCTAGACCTCCCATCTGGGTCATTGACTAGACAAACTCTTCTCTCCGTCCTCCCCAGGCGGTGAGTACCCCTTTGACTCGGACCTCCCGTCCGGGTCATTGACTAAATAAACTCTTCTCTCTGTCCTCCCCAGGCAGTGAGTACCCCTTTGGCTCGGACCTCCCGTCCGGGTCATTGACTAGACAAACTCGTCTTTCCGTCCTCCCTGAACGACAAGAAAACCGGTCCCTGACTGAGGCCCCCCGCCGGAGGCCAGTACGAGCTTTCAATATTGTGGCAGAACTAGGGAGTCGCCCGTTCGGTATGGTGGAGTGGTCCCCTCGTCCTCCCCCTGGGAAGGCGAGCACTCTCCTGTGCCCTGACATGGGTTCCTGCCTGGTTCTCCCGAAGCGAACCCTCGCGAGGACTCACACCCTGCCAATGTGTCTCAGCACGAAAAGAGGGGAAGGAAGGGGAAAAAGAAAACAATATACGCAGAAGAGAAGGAAGGGGAAGAGAGGTCCCTTTGGGACGAATGCACACACAAAGAACACGTGAAACCATAAATGTTTTTATCTATTCAAAAAGGGGATCACGCTACATGTGCTGCGGGGCATACCCCTGTGTTACGAAAAGAATAAAAGTAAGGGAGCGGCGACTAATCGATGCCCCTGAAGATGTCCTCAAGGGGGAGGATCCCGACGCAAGGGAAGTTCGTCATATCACGCAGCCGGCCCCTCAATTCCTCGAGACGGGCGAGTTCAGCTCCCACGGACGCCGTTCCAACTTGGGCGACGGCGAGAGCTTCCCTCTCACTCTTGACCGCCCTCTCAGCCTCGGCAAGGTCAACCCTAGCTCAACAAGGTAGCCCTCTAACTTCTCGATCCGATTCTTGAGGGAGCGGACGCTGCCCTGGCCTTCTTTCAAGGCCTTTCCATGGCACTCTTCATCGTGGCGCCGTGCCTCCAAAGTCTGCAAGTACTCGTCCACTTGGGCGTCTAGCGCGGCGCGCTCGTCAGGAGCCTGGGTCTCGAGGAACTCGCGACGTTTGATATACTTCAATAGCAACAAGACTCGTCGCGACCATTCCCCCAGCGGACAGCGTAACACTTGCAGCGCCCCGGTCAACTGTGTCACAATGGCATGCACCTCTCGATATGATAAGGACAGGTCGGTAGAAAGCATCGTCCGTAGCGTTACCAGCATCTGGCGGACTGGCGCTTCTGACGAGGTGTGACTGACCGAAGGCATGGTTGGGGGAGTGAATTCCACGGTGCTGTCCACCTCCGCCCACAAGTCGGCATCCACAGCGACTGAAGAAGATGGAAGGGCAAGAGTCAAGTCGCCCGGCCGGCATGGCTCGACAGAAGGTTCTTGGCCAACCACCGCTAAGGAAATGGCCGAGACCAGCGCCGAAGCATCTGGCGTCTCTATCATCCGCTGCTCCCCTGTCTCCTCTTCCCCGGCTCGGTCTGCTTCGGCCACTAGCTCGGCAGGCGAGGGTGCAGCTGTCTCTACTCCGGCCGAAGGAGGAGCTTTGAGTAGAGCCAGACCCGAGGACGCCATCCACGAACTTCTCTCTCGCGTCTGGGATCCCTCCAGGTGTGCGCGAAGCCCCGTAAATATTTGCCTCAGGAGCGGGTCCTCCATCTGGGCCGGGAGCTTCGGGAAGGGCGGAAGTGGAACCATCAGTCGGGGTAGACGTCCCGCTTCCACCAGCGCAGCAAGGCTCGCTGCCCCTAAGTCAGAGACGGGAGCCGGCCCCTCCACCGCTATCGGGCCAATGCTTGGTCTCCGTTTGGCCACGGCCTTTCGGACACGACCAGACACCTTCCCTGGCGTCGGCCTCGCCTGACCATGTGGAGAGAAATCAGCCACTCGACATCTAGGACAAATCATGCGAGGACAAGAGGCGGAAAGAGACCGCAGAATCTGCATGCTTACCTCAGCCGCTGGGCTGTTGCCCTCGAGCGCAATCTCCCCCTCCTCCAGGGGCTCGTCCGCCGTTCCGGGGATACCTGGAGCTTCCGTGGCCGACTCTTGTTGAAGGGCCCCGAATAGAAGGGCTAGCTTGCCCATGCCAACCTCGACTCCCGTCGGGCGATCAACCGGAGCCACTGGAGCGGTCTTCTCGACAACCCCTGCCTGGATAAGTCCCTGAAAATCAAAAAAAAGGGGAGAGGAAGGCCATTAGGCGACATATTAAAAAGGGGGAGGCGCTGGCCCGAGTGAGCTCACACTTACGGCAACTCTCCCCATAAAGCTGGAGGAGCCAGCAAGTAAGGGGGCCTTGAAGGCCGGCTCAGGCGGCCCCGATGCTTGGGATGCACCCCCGTCATGAGCCGCTTCATTGGAGGAGTAGTCGTAATCTACCTCTTCGCCCGATGAGGACTCGATCGTCGTGGGCTCGGCCCTCGCCGACAAAGGAGCCTCCTCTCCAAGTTCGAGGGTCGGAACATCCTCCTTTGGGCTGGGTGAGGCGGACGCGGCAGGCTTCAGTCTCCTCCTCGCATATAGGTGCGTCGTCGGGAGGTACACACGGGGGCCGAATAGCCCAATAGCTGTCCCAGCCGTGCCTGTCTCACAGGAGAAAAGATGGGTTATACCAAACCCTGTCGGCTCCCAAAGAATGAAAGAAGTAAAATAGGCCGACAAAGACAAATACCCTCTTCGGCCTCTACGGCGCGGGGTGACCCACCGGCCTCCTCGATGGGCAAGGCCTTCTCGGCAGTCACAGCCGTACTCTCACCCGGGACCAGCACGGGCGCCGGTTCCTCCCTGCCGCCTGTAAGAAAGAAACGCATTATCGCCATACGCGTATGCGAGGCCAACTCAGAAGGCAAATCAACCCCAGACGACATAGGCGGCCGATGAGCCTCACCAGCGTCGTGACTCGGCCCGGTCTGGGCAGCCTCAAATTCCTCAAAAGACAAGATAGAGGCCACCGGAGAGGCTACCGCCGGAGCCGGGGATTCCTCAGCCCGCCTCCGCTTTGCCGCTTGTTGCCCGGCCTCCTTGGCAGCAGCCAACGCCTTCTTAACGGGTGACCTCGCACGGGACCTCCCCTTGGCTTGTGGTGGGGGAGTCGGAGTTGTCACCAAGGTCACTTTGGTCGCAGTCGCAGCTTCACCCGCATCGGGGATAGGTGCGAGAGCCGACCCTTCCACGTCAGGAGCAGGCGTGGGCACGGGCTCTTCCACAGGGGCTGAGGCAAAAGAAATATGCAAGTGTCAGGGATCTGCTCCAGGATGAAAATGAAAGGAAAAGAGAGACCTAAGAGGCACGCCAATGGTCGAAGGGTGACCGGCAGGTTGGCTGGGCCCGGTCCGGGCAACCTTGAACTCCTCAAAGGACGTGACTCGTGGTGCTGGAGGAGCAGCCATCGAAGCCTTGGACGCCTCTGTCTTGCGCCGCTTGGTGTCCCGCTGCTTGGCCACCTTTGCGGCATCTACCGCTTTCTTCACCGGAGATTTTGCCCGGGGCCTCTTCACTGCCTTGGGCAGAGGAGCCGTAGTTGGGGCTGGCGGTGCGGCTTCAAAATATGCAGGCTTTTGTACAAGCCGAAGAAGGTTCCGATACGTGGCCACATGTGCGCTATCGGGATGGTCTGTCGAAAAAGGGGGAGAAAGAGCAAACACGCATGCATAATTAGCATGCCACCCTCCGCAAAGGCCGTAATGGTAAGAGAACAAAGACAAAAGAAGAAGAGGGGATCAAATACCATGGGGGCCAGTATACAGCCGCAGTGTGATCGGCCAGTAGCTCAGGGATGGATCTTTATCCCGACGTGCCGCCTCTCGAACGAGCCAGCACACATCCTCGACCTTCTGGCACCGGTCCGTAAGATTGGCCATATCCGCGTGCTTCTTCATAGAAAGGTGGCAGAAGAGGCCGAAGTGGTCTATGCCCCACCCGTCGGCATAATAGTACGGGACGTGCAGGTGCTTGCCCATGATGGAGGCCCTCTGATCTTCGATCTTCAGCCCGTTCACCCGGAGAAGGACATATAGCCACGTGGTGTCCTCATAATTTTCGGGCTTCCTCTCCTCCCGCCTCACAAAAGTGCGGTATGGGCAGGCCGAATCTCTCTCTGGGCGCCAGCTCTTGGCAGGGGTGCCCTCTTCTTCAATGGGGAGCGGATAATTAATGAGCTCCAGGCGGTCGCTCCCCACCTTGCACAGGTCCCTCAGTGTCTTCTGATAGTTGTCCTTCGCCACCGGAGGCAACTCCACTTTTGGCGTCGACCTCTTGTCCCGGGCTTCCCGACGAGCCGCCATGTATGCCCCCACCTCCTTCTCCTGCTTGTTCTTGAGGCGAAGAAGATGATCTGGCTCGATGTCAAGTACCGGCACCGTCTGCCTGCTGAGGAATCTCCTCTCGGCCCCATCCCAGTAATCAGTCTTGTGTAACCGATAGAAGGCCGCCCGGGCATTCCACCACTTTATATAGTCTTCGGTTACTCGGGGATCGCGACCCGGGGCCGGCACCCTGAAGGAGGCAGAGTCCGCCCGGTGGAAGAAGTCCCACCAGCTCTTGGCGTGCTCGATGACGGAACTTCCTCGGATATTCCGCGAGGGCAGGCCGAACCATGCATGATGAGCAGGGATATGCTGGTCATACCCGAAGTTGCGACCGAACCGGAAGGGATAATACGGTTCCAGCAGCACATTATCCCCCTTTCTGAACACTAACACGCTCGGACGAATGGATAGCGCCCAGTCCCTCAGCTCCGGCTCCAGCAGCGGGCGAACCACATTCTCCTGGCTTATGGGGTGGGCGTACTTCTCCACTTGGTCATCTTTGCACTCCCTCTTGTTGTTCACCAGAGGACTCGAGTGCGCAGCCAGCGTCCAAAAGTTAATGGTACCGGCCGCATCCCGGGGGACCGTTGTCAACCGGCCCCAGATATCGAACATCGGCATGGAAGTGGAAGCCGGCTCTGCACTCGCAAACTCCAGCATCCTCGGCACCAGCCCCCAGTCCTGAAGGACTCGCGGGGCGAACTCCGGGAACAATGAACAAACCCACGCGTTGAAGAAATGCAGTGGGCACACGTACCGGGCCTGCCTCGGGAACTGGTGAGTGCTGATGTCTCCCAGTGCCTTGTAAATCAAACAGAGAGTTGCCGGGCACAGGGAAAGCCTGACACCCCACGCCATCTGGCATGCCGGGTAGATGGCATCTGGCCGAATCACTGTCTCGTCCCCGTACGGCATGGCAAATGAACACAGCCAGTATGCGAGATAGGCGGCGCAGTGAGTCTGCGGGTCGACACCCATCGGGTTAGCCCCGCTCCGGCGTCCCCTGGAGGGGATCTTCACATCATGCTTGGGCTTCGCACGCTTCTTGCGAGCAACGGCGGTGCCAACACAGGGAAAATCTTCATATTGCTTCAGCCCATCATAGAAGTATTCCAGCCACACTGCCATGCGCACCCTTTTTCTGTCCCCACGGGCGGGCTGCTTCCCCTTGTGCGACGACTGATACAGCTCTCGGTACGCCTTCATCAGATACCGGTATGAGTACCCGAGAGAATAATAACCGTCCCTGTTAGTCTCATCCTTGATCAAGTTCGGGAGGAATACTTCTTCATAAGGCTCCCCGTCAATGGGCAAGCCGCTCAACTGGCTCAGGCTCCACAAATCAAGTGAAGTCTCTCCCTCTGCCGTGTAGAAGGTATTGGTCTCCGCACTAAATACTTCTATCATGCCACAACAGAGACCCTTGGAGATGGGGTAACCATACCGGGAGGCGTACACGCTGTGGTAGATGCCGACCCGGACCAGCAATGGGGCGTAGTTGAACAGTACATATTCAGTGAACTCCACCGCCCCTTCCCGGAAGCTGTGGGCGTCTTGAAGCTTCAGCTCCCCGAACCAGCCCAGTGATAGTTCGTACTTGAACCTGATGGCCAAGCAGTCCAATATGAACGGCTCCTCCCTATAACCCCATTTTAGGGGAGCCAAGAATAAGCCAAATCGGGGCGACTCGCCATGCACCTTCCCTGCAGACATGTCCCACTTTGCTGGCGTGAATTGAGGGGCTCGCACCAGTTTATCTTCAGTCGGCAACACCCCTTCGATCCCCAGGACCGGCTTCCATTCCCGGGCTTCTCCCACCAAATACATCGGAATGCTCCTGGGGACGCTGTATAGTAGACTGTCTCGGGCTTGCAGGATGGTCCGCTCGACGGCCTTTATCGTGCGGAAGTCTCGCCCATCTCGGGAGCGCAGATGCTTCAGGAATCGAATAAGGTGCCTATCCTTCGGGAAGTCTTTCCTGTACTCCCCAGTGGCCCGGTCAAAGGTGAAGCCGCTGTCAACTCTGGCAAGCCGGCGAAAGTCCATAGTCTCATGGTCGGACCCAGACGACTCCGCCAAAGCGGCTATCTCCGCGTGCTCTCGGTCCAAGTCTTCCACGTTGAGCCAGGTAACTGCTGGCACGGGACCCCGCGGAATGAGGTCGGCACCGACAGCAGCAGCAGGGGCGGAAGAACCACTTGGGGAAGCCATTTGTCTGCAAAGATACACAAATAAGAAGATCAGAATAAATCACAAGCAAAAAGACTGCAAAGGGGCTTTACTACGAGTCAAATGAACAAGATATTGTCAATTTCTGACGAAATTTTGGCAGAGCTTCCCCTAGGCCAAAGGCGTAAGGGAAAACACGGGTGCGCGTCCACAAGGAGTGACGGCCCCAACAAAGCATGGTGGGCCCCGAGAGGTAACACCAGAAGTCCGCCGAGCAAAAGTCTTCTTCCCCTGGCTTAAGGCCTCTTCACCGGTACGCTGCTCAGTGCCTTCCCCGGCACACCCTGCAGCGGCCCTCGCCGGCACAAGCCCCCCTGGGTGTGCTCCCCGGTACACCAAAATCAGCCTTCGCCGGTACACCCCCGGGGCCTTCGCCGGCACAGCCTAAAGCCCCTCTCCCCGGCACGCCCCCGGAGCGGCCCTTCGCCGGCACAGTCCCCTCGGTGCTTCCCCGGCACGCTTAGTGCCCGCTTCACCGACACGGCCTAAGGCCTCTTCCCCGGCACGCACCCTGCAGCGGCCCTTCGCCGGCACAGCCCCCTCGAGCTTCCCCGGCACGCTTGTGCCCTTCACTGCCCGGCACACCCTGGAGTGGCCCCTCACCGGCACGCTCCACAGGCGGCCCTCCCCGGCACGCTCTGAGAGCCTTCCCCGGTACGCCCTCTAGCAGTGCTCACCGGCACACTCCCACGAAGGCTTCGCCGGCACGACCTTAGTGGCGCTCCCCGGTGCACCCCTTGGCCGCTTTCTCCGGAACGCCCTAAATGGCCCCCGCCGGCACGCATGGCCGGTGTCCGATCGGCTTCCTCCCACCACAACTCCCACCACAACGCCGTAGGAAAGGAGGGAGAAGAGAGGAAAGGCCAGAGGGAAGAGATAGGGAGATAGAGGTGGAGAGGGTTGGGGCCCCCGGCCGCCGACCGCGGTGAAAAGAAAAAAGAGAAGGGAAAGAAGAGGGAAAGAGAAGGGAGAAGAAGGGAGAGAAGAGAAGAGAAGAGAGATGGGGGGGACGGCCCTCACGGCGGTGCCCTCACCGCACTAACGACGACGACGACGACGGTGGCCGCGGCGGTGGCACCCGGTGACGGAGAAGACGAAGAGAAGAGAAGGGGGGGCGGTTTCGTCTGCCGAAGAGAGAGAAGAGGGAAGGGGGGGTTCGAACGGGGGTGGTTCAAATGAACCGCCCCCGCCCCTTTTATACGGCAAAAAAAAAGAAAGGAAAAGAAGGAAAAGAAAAAGGGGGGGAAAAGAAAAAGGGGGAAGATGAATAAAAAGGAAGAGAAGGAAATAAAAGAAAAAAAAAGAAGGGGACAAAAGAGACGGAGAAATTTCAAAAAAAAAAGGAGTGAACATAGAGAATAAAAAAAGGGAAAAAAGAGAGAGGAGAATAAAAAGAAAAAGGGGGGGATGAAAGAAGAAAACAAAAAAGGGGAAAACAAAAATTATTATAAATAATATATATATATACTTATATACATATATATATGCACACATACATATATACATCCACTTATATATATATATATATATATATATATATATATATATATATATATATATATATATATATATATATATATATATATAGATGTGCGTAAATGAGGCACAATGATAAGGTCCTTCCGAGGGGACGTCCCGTCCCCACGGTCTCGGGCGGACATGCACCCGTGCAAATGGAGGCGACGTTACCCCTACACACTCCACCTCTGCAATGACGCCACTACCCCGCCAGCGAGCAAGTCCTCCCCCGGCACGCAGCCTCGTGCCTCGGCTACCTCCCATCATACGAAATCACCATCACGGGCCTTAAGCCCAGATCGGCAGAATCTCTATCCTTGCGTTGGCATTAGCCTCTTGCCAACGAATAAGCCCCTCTCTGGCGCAAGGCCCCGAGCCTTAGCCACTCGCTCCGTGCAATACTGCCATTACGGACCTCACGTCCGAATCGGCACGAATTCTCCCGTTGCGCTGGCATTCTATTCTTGCCAACGAATGAACCTTATCTTCCGGCGCAAGGCTTCGTGCCCTAGCCGACACTCGCATATCACTCACTCGTCAAAAAAAAAAAGAAAAAAATGGGGTTAAAAATAGAGATACCCCGCCGGACTTTCCCCTACATGGGGACAAGGGCAAAAATGGCAACAACCCGGCTGTGGCGAAAACCCGAAAGGGTGCTACAGACAAAATTGGGTACCCCGCCACGTGAAAACCCGAAAGGGCGCGTGGGAAAAAGTAAGAGGGGGCCGGCACCGGCGAAAACCCTAAAGGGCGCTTGTATTGGTAATGTGGTTCAAAAAAAAGAGAGAAAGAAAAGAACAGAAGAGATCAATAAACCAGGCCAGCTCCCGACACCCCGTCGGCACTGGCGAAGAGACCAAGAGACAAAGAGATCAATAAACCAGGCCAACTCCCGACACCCTGTCGGTACTGGCGAAGAGATAAAGAGACTAAGAGAACAACAAACCAGGTCAGCTCCTGACACCCTGTCGGCACTGACGAAGAGACCAAGAGATCAACAAATCAGGTCAGCTCCCAACACCCTGTCGGCACTGACGAAGAGACAAAGAGACCAACACGCTGCTTCAGTTCCCGGCACCCCGTCGGCACTGATGAAGAGACCAACATACTACTTCAGTTCCCGGCATCTCGTCGGCACTGATGAAGAGACCAACATACTACTTCAGTTCCCGGCACCCCGTCGGCACTGATGAAGAGACCAACAAACTGCTTCAGTCCCCGACACCCCGTCGGCACTGATGAAGAGACCAACATACTACTTCAGTTCCCGGCATCTCGTCGGCACTGATGAAGAGACCAACATACTACTTCAGTTCCCGGCACCCCGTCGGCACTGATGAAGAGACAAAGAGACAACAAACTGCTTCAGTCCCCGGCATCACGTCGGCACTGATGAAGAGACAAAGAGACAACGAGCTGCTTCAGTCACCGGCATCCTGTCGGCACTGATGAAGAGACAAAGAGACAACAAGCCGCGTCAGTTCCCGACACCCCGTCGGCACTGATGAAGAGACGAAGAGACCAATATGCTGCTTCGATTCCCGACACCCCGTCGGTACTCATAAAGGGGCGAAGAGACCAACATGCTACTTCAGCTCCCGACTCCCCGTCGGCATTGATGAAGAGACCAAGATATCAACAAGCCAGGTCAGCCCCGACACCCTGTCGACGATAACGAAAAGCCCAAGAGACAACAAACTAGGTCAGTTCCCGACTCCCCGTCGGCACTGACGAAGAAGACCAAGAGACGACAAACCAGTTCGGCTCTCGACACCCCGTCGGCACCGACGAAGAGAAAAAAGACGAGTACACCCACGGGCACCGCCCGGCTCATCCTTCGCCTGCGCTACCCGTGGGTGGGGGGCATTTGTGGACACCAAAAATTGTGCACCCGTGACATCCTACTCGGTCCAGTATCAACAACGGCCAGAGTAAGTGAGACCCGGGAGAGACTGTCGTGAAGCCGCCTCTAGGAGTTACGACAGTGAAGAGAAACCAAGCACAAAGGGCCCCACAGTCCATGGGCCCCAAAGAAAATCAAAAGGGCCATGACTCGTGCTCGCAACGGGCTCAGAACGGGCCCCAGATACACGCCCTGTGGGGAGCCCTTCAGCGGCACGCCCGGCCCCCAAGGGGCCTCAACGGCACGCCCTGGTGGAGCTCCAGCGGCACACCCCATTGGGCTGTTCGACGGCACACCCCTTTGGGGCCCAGCGGCACACCCCATTGGGCTGCTCAGCGGCATACCCCTTTGGGGCCCAGCGGCACGGCCCAAGGCCTCAACGGCACGCCCCGGTGGAGCTTCAGCGGCACACCCCCCCTTGGACTGCTCAACGGCACACCCTCTGGGGTGCTCAGTGGCACACCCCCTGGCTGCTCAGTGGCACACCCCCCTGGGGTGTTCAACGGCACACCCTGAGGTGGCTTCAGCGGCACACACCCTAGGGGCCCTCAGCGGTACGCCCGTTTTGGGGGTTCGACGGCACACCCTTTTGTGCCCTTCAACGGCACACCATGAAGTGCCTTCATCGGCACACTCTTTCACACTGTGAAGTGCCCTACGGCACACTATTTATGCCCTCCAGCGGCATACTTCTGTGGGCCTTCCACGGCACGCTTTGGCAGCGTTCAACGGCACGCCTGTTGCCCTCTACCACGGCACACTTGCAGTGCCTTCAGCGACACAACTTTTGAGCCCTTCAACGGCACAACGTGAGGCACTTTCAACGGCAAACAATCGTGGTGCCCATGCCCTACGCATCCTTGGTGCGCAGTGAAGCCGTCTGAGGTGTCAGCCGATCATTGGGCCACGCAGGCTCCTCCACTGACACCCAGGACGGAGCAGGTCGAGTGTCATCATCACACAGGCCGTTTCCCGCCGTTTCGATAGCACTCGAAGGCTCCCGCCGGGGGGAGTATAAAAAGACTCGCTGCTTTCAAAGAAAGAGAGGACAGACAGACGGACAAGGAGAAGAGAAACAGAGAGACCCACAGAGAAAGGGCAAAGGAAGAAGACAAGAGGAAGAGAAGAAGGAGAGGCGTCCTGGCGTGAGCTTCCCCCGACGACCACCGGGAAGAAACAAGAGTAAGAGGGAGAGAGCTCGATATAATAGGGGAGAGGGTTGGGGACGGTGGTCCATGTTCCAAGCCCCAATGCTTCCTCCCCCCTTGTACTCCGTTCCTCCTCCTCCTGTTCTGTCTTTCTTTCGGTTTCCCCTTGCCCACAGCCTTGTCGTGGGCATCTTCTTTTGTAATGTGCATGTAGGGCCTCGGCCCTTTGCCTCCCATGAATAAAAATCACCCTCTCCGGGTTTCTCTACGAGTTTTGTTGGTTTGTGCTAGTTTTCACAGTCTTTGATGGATTGTTTGTTTTTTTTTCTTCTTTCCTCCATCTCCCCATTTCTCCGGTGTTCTTGGGGTCTCCCTGTGAGTATGATCACTTGCCCATGACCCTTGGCCTCATGGGCTTTCCACCCTCTTCCATGGCCATCTTTGGGTGCCCACCCGCTTGAGGAGGGAGGGAGACCCTTGCTCTCTCTCTCCGATCAACCGGTTACCAATAGGCCACCCCCTGCCTTGAAGCCCCCCTCCTCTTCCTTTCTCTGAACAACCTGTGAGCCCTCCCGGCCCATACACTTAGCAGCTTCTAATCCCCCAGCGACGCACCTTCCCGACTCTTGGCCGGTACACCATTTTGGCCCTCAGCGGCACACCATTTTGGCCCTCAGCGGCACACCATTTTGACCCTCAGCGGTACACTCCTTTCAGCCTTCAGCGGCGCACCCTCGTTGCCCCCAGCGGTACACCCTTTTGGCAGCACCCAGCGGCACACTCTTTCCCTCAGCGGTACACCCTATTCCCTTCACCGACACACTACACATATGCATATATACAACATAACAATGGCATTAACAATAGCAAATAAATTAACGAAAATTACGCCAATTAAAGAACTCCCAAATATGCAACATTAATAATGATAAAAGAGGTGGGAGGGGCAATAAAGATAATAATAATAATAATAATAATAATAATAATAATAATAATAATAATAATAATAATGAATAAAAGAAGAGAAATTATCCGGAACAGAGGCATAAAAAAAAAGTAATAAACCGCAGGACGAAAATCAGAACATATAATTAAGAAAACCCCGTATAAAAAATGCTAGGGTCTACACCGTAGCCCCATCTCCCCCCGGGACCCGATGCGGAAAGAACAATAACGCCGCCCTTTCAGGTCGAACTCGAGTCTTGGGAGTTATCCCGATATGGCCAGGTTCTGACCTAATCTCGGGCCGACATCCTAATCAGACCAGATTTGTTTCCCGTTCCGAATGCCTTCCCAATTATCATTGAAATTGCCGTACGCTCGACAGACATTTGAACGGATTCGTCCCGGTTTTCCCGTCGCGTTTCTATCACGGACCCGTGTCCGAATATGAAAAGGTCCACAGGTGACCAACATGGCCGACGATTTGTGGTCTGAACACGACTCCCAGTGCGACCTATCCCTATCCCTCTCTAGCAATTAGTATTATTCTTTTCGGCCGCGGGGCCCCTAATTTCGACAATTAATCAAGGGTATTCCCTCGTATGAGGGATGTAAATGACGTCGTGACCTTTATGGTGCGACGGGATTCGGTCCTGACACGAACCACACAATCGTCTGACGAAGTCAGATCGAGCGCACCATGGGCTCTTCGGAGCCCGAATAAATTGTCACTTCGGTGGCTGGCACGCCCACGCACTTAACAAACTGAATAAATCGCATACAATGAGCGAATAACCGCCGAACAAAAAAGTGCGTCCACAGAAATCTGCGCACTAACATGAGTGCACCACCAGTTCGGTATACCGATGTTCTTTGGGTAGCTCGATAAATACGGCCTCGGAAATGCAGGAAGTTGACCCTACGACAATTTGCCCAATATGCCAAAGGATTTGCTGCAATTCAATAGGTGGACTCCCCAAGATGCGACTCATTGCAAACATCACAAAAGTGCTCTTATTTTCCTTGGTATGGACTTTATTGGGACCAATGTTTTCCCCAATGTGCAAAGGTCACTTCTCAACCATATACATTCAACAGCAGGATCAGAGGGACCCTCAGATAATAAAATTGTTGGACTACTATGAATGGTCATGAATGTGTCGTTTGCCAACAAACACATTCTAGATCTGGTATCATATTCCCATAGGCCAGATAAACTTGGCATTATAACTTCCTCATCCTCCCACTAATCCAATTGTTATGAAGAATCAGATAGCCCTTCTTCGTGCGGGTTGCTCCAACATCATGCTTATCCCATAAGCTTTCATAAGCCCCATTTGGAAATAGGTTATGATACAAGAAAACGCTAGTCAAATTAGTCTTGGAATCGAGGCACTGCTGATTTTGGCTGACCCAGTTGATGCCACCATCCTCACATGGCACATCATAGAAGCTTGCTGTCTCGAAAGCTCCCAAGTAGATGCATGTTTCACCACTTTCTCCATTGCAAGAATTGTGGAAACATCGGAACGAGCAAAGTAGAAACCATAATTTAAGTGGCACGGTAAATTGATAGGTCCTGCAAATCATCACAAGTTGATGGAAATTTGATTAGAAATAAAAGTCAAATGGAACAGTAAAAGGGAAGTTTAATCACTAATGTTGAAACCTCTTAGCTTCAAAAAGAATTTCTCATCATATTGTGCCAATAAGCTTCCCACACACAAAAATGGCTACAGAATATTGGATCCACATGTATGACTAATTCGATGTCCTCTTTGTATAATGATGACAAACTCATACTAAATGAACAACAAAAGCCCACCAAGCCCCTGATGCGTGGAAGAGCCTTCAAATCCCACACACCTAGCCAGCATTCATATACTTCTTCCCCTTAACTAACAGGATTATTTCTCATGTTGTTCAAACCATGATAAACAGAGACACTGTAAGAAGTTGGACAAAAGATACAGTATGGTCGAGAATTTAGCAGTTAATGCGGTAATCTATATGTTTACCATGCTAATCCACCTGTGATCGGAAAGAAAACAATGAAAGAAAAAACTAGTAAACAACCAACCTTGCAAAAACAATTATGCTTCGAAAAAGGAGGAAATGAAGCAGAAAATGGAAAGGAAGAGAGAAGGTTGCCTAATCAAAAAAGATCCAATATAATAAAAAAGGGAGAGGGGGCAGAGTATTTAATGAGAAGTTCATCACCCTCGCTACAGAATCACTAACAATCACCCCTAGGGTGTCATACGTTACAGAAAAAAATATAATGAAAAATGAAACATAGCCTATCTCTAGAACTAAGTCATTCCATTCTCCAAGAGGCGGGAGACCCTTCTACCTTGGTGCCAAAAGAGGAAAGGTCCACTTAACAACATCATAGACTTGCGCCAATAGTCTCCATGGCCATAGAATTTATTGTGTCTTTCATCCAGATATCCAAAGATTTGAGATCCATCAGACCTTGCAATCTACATTTCTGAAACCACTCAATGAGTCCCAATGTCAGTGTTGAATCCACAAAACCGCGGTATTGAGATACAAAGGCCTAGGGTCATAAGCACATGAACCACAACTCATTTAACCAATACGGGACTATTGCCCAAGGGGGACTATGCCCAAATATTCTAACACTCCCCCTCACGGCCAAGATGGGCTGTGGACATTAATCGGGTGGAGGTGACAAGAGGAGTTGGGCCAAGACCATGATCTGATACCATGTTGAGTCCACAAAACCGCGGTATTGAGATACAAAGGCCCAGGGTCAAAAGCACATGAACCACAACTCATTTAACCAATACGGGACTATTGCCCAAGGGGGACTATGCCCAAATATTCCAACAGTCAGCAAGCTGAAACAATCCCATCAAGGTTTTATCCCATGGCATAGCAACAACCCTCTCTGACAAAAGAACCTGATGCGAATACATGATCCATAGGCATCATTGCGTTGATGCAGAGCTGTAAAGGTAACAAGGCTGTATGCTGGGAATGAACCATGCAGATGGTAGTACGGACTACGAAAAAAGGGAGCTTTACCTACGATTTTAAACCATAGGTATCGGTCCCGAAACTGTGGCTAGAGACCTTAACCATGGATCTACCTATGGTTGATATCCGACGGCTAAGAAAAAATTGAACTGTGGGTATAGGCCACCCTATACCTACAATATGTAACCATAGTTGTAAGCCACGAAAACCATAGGTGTTAGTCATCTGTGGGTACATTTAAAAGGCCTTTACACATGGTTTTGGACCAAAGGCAATTCATTTACCCATGTATTTTGTGAAATGTAAGTAGTTCAATTACTTACATTTTCGTGAAATGTGGTTATACCTTTTGCTGACTTTGATTACTTTTTGGTTCACTTGTTTTACAACCCCCTTCTTTGCAACATTTACATCCATTTTGTAACATTCTCATACATCCACACGTTTCTTGTACCTGTCACATTCACATTTATCATTCATTCAAGAAATTGCAAGAGGCATATATTTGCAAAAATAAAACTTTAAGACATCCATTCAAAAGTGATTGAATTCATAATACATCAATGGCATTTATAGAAGTTTCCACTACGTATATAATCAATATCCTATGTACACAACCTCAAGTCAAGTACACCATACATAATCAATGGCCAACATAAATTAAAAACCCACCTTCCACTTGCAAAAAAAAAATACAATTATGTAACCCACACAAATAGAATACAATACCTCTAGAAAGGACTAGAAAATTAGAGGGAGACAATGGGCTTGCTATGGTCTCAGCAAGCTAGGTGAGGCCAATGCATGCTGCTTCCACTGTAAAAGGAAAAGCTCTTACGAATGCTTGAAACAACTCGATGCATACATTGGAAAAATCAATCTGTCACATGCTAAAGCCATTGAGAGAACCATACCTTGGCACTGCACATATTTATAATACCAGGGTGCAGATGGAGGTGAAACCAGGGTGCAGATGCTCACCTCCTAAGAACCATGTTCCTTAAGTAACAAGATGTCTTTAGGTTTCCTAAGTTCCACATTTACCTAGAAATTATGACCAAATGGTTCGAAGTAATAAACTTCTACTAGCAGGTGCCTGAGTTTTGATATGCAAGTTGTTAAGTGTAGATTAAAGTACAGAGAACTTCACCCTATGCCCAACCTTTCTTAGAGGGTTATTCTTGTGAAACAATGCCAACATGCTTGGCCGCACAAGAACAAGCCCCCAAAACACCTGTTGCAACCAGAATCAACAGATTTTTCGGAAGGAAAGTGCACTGTACCGCAAAGTTTGCTAAGAAACAGAGGACGTACAGTTAGGTAGATGTAAGATAGGTTTGTCACCTAAAAAAGACAAATGAAAGCAAACTAAAATAATGAAGGGAAAATTACTAGATGATTTGACCTTCCACCCACAACAACTTGTGGGTATGTGGAATAACTACAGTCCAAAAGCTGATAACATAAGAGAAACAACCTACTTTTGAGCATACATCTGCATGCTTGAAAAGAATTATCTTCCAGTAAATCATGGAGATACGGCATTCTAGAATCTTGAGCAAAAGTGTGTACAAACAATGCATATAGACTTAGAATAGTGATAGTGCATTTTTTTGCTGAAAAGAGATCGAACAAACTCATGTCCAAGAGCCTAGTGACCACATCACACTGCCCTCACTTCAGATTGTAAGGTTCATATAAAACTCCTTACCTTCATTCTTGCAGATAATTGATGATTCATGTCACCCAAACCTTGAAAATATGCAAGCAACAAGGTCATGTGAAAAGCAATAGAAAATAACCTTTAAAAAATTGTGCCAGACTTTGTCTTAGCAAAAAGGAAGGATTCATTACCTTGTTGTTTTCAAATTGTGAAGTGCGATGACACAATGCATGAGGGAAGAAAGGCCAGCATCATTTCATTTGTTTTCACTGCAAAACGTATGAAGGCCAGATCATAGGTTCACAGTACAATCAGAAAAGGTAGTTGCACACTGCAAAGCAAACTTGAGAAAGTCTTAATTAGTTCATTCACATTAATATTTTTAAATTAAGAACATAATAATATTTTAACTTCTAACTTTAATTTTGTTAGACTTGGCCAAGGAAAGCACATTCTACATCATGCCAAGTTGATCAGCCAATAGGTTGATTTATTCACATTGAACCATCATAGCTTCAATGGACACTAACAAAAATAATAAACATTTAAAAAGATATGTTCCAAAATAACATAAGATACATGAAAAGTTAGAATATAATCTAAATACAGTAGGACATTGTTAGGTGTGACTGATTGGAAGATTGACAAGGTGCCATACAGATGCAAACTTCAGAGACTATTCTCATACATTGTGCATGTACCTTCCCCTTAATGACGTCCAATTTAAGGTCCAGAACATAAAAAGTCAGAAGACTCAGATCACACAATATAATAAAAATATGCTAGAACACCAAATATAATGTTCATCTTTAGGGAAGAATTACAATGAACCAAGTAGTAAGGATATCAATGATATAAAAATTCTATGTAAAAATGGTAAAGATAGCATAAAAATTAAGAAAGAAACTTATAACAATTTGAACAAAGATTTTAAAAGCTACAAATGACAACAAATAAAATAAAAGTATGTAAAGATGAGTTGGTAATTAGAAATAAAATTATTTTCAAAAAGTGCTAACAACACATATCAAAGAAAATTAAAACAATAAAAGTTTGGAAGTACTTGAATCCACTTTTTCTAGAGAGATAAGAGAGGATAAGAATAGGAGAGGGGTGTGGAACTTCTGCAAAGCACGTATATAATAAGAATAAAGTTAGCAGTTAAAAAATTCAAACAACATCCTAATACAAATATAAAACAACATGCGGTTACAAATATAGATAAAAAATTTGAATGCAACACATATTACATAAATATATAAAACCAAAATAAACAATGAAAAAAGCCTTCCTACAATCTAGTAGAGAGACGAGAGAGGGGTGTGGCGGGAGGCATGGTGGAGAAAAATTCCAAGATAGAAAAATCAAGTAGGAAGTAAATCATCAAGTCATATAACTCTCAAACACAACATTTCCCACTTGCTAAATGATTTAATCATTTTAATCTGTTTGATAAGCTTGTAATTAACCTTTTAGTAAATCAGGATTTAGTGTCTGACAGAAAGCAAATGAATTGATACACCTCTAAAACCTGAAAATATTCTCTCGTTGCTGAAGAATTAAGTGATTCACGCTGCTTATTAGCCTATAGTTGACCTTTTAAGAGTGACCCTTTCACACAACACCTGCCAAAAAGCCACCACCTCAAACCTTAACTGAGACCATACCCAAAAGAGAGAGAGACAAAGAGAGGGAAAGTATAAAACAACATGCACAGAGGGAGAGAGAGAGAGTAATAAGATAGAAGGAACATATGCTGTAGAAAAAGTCCAGCAGGAAGGATGGAGTTGGAGCCGGGAAAAACAGTCCACAGTAGAGGGATGATAAAGAATAAACAGAGACAGAGAGAGGGAAAGTCAGTGAGAAGTGAGCCAAAGACAAGGGTGACAATCAAACTCAATGAGTCATAACGCCAAATGTAACCCACAAATGTAGGTGGAAAACCAAAACTACGGGAGACAAAATTAAACTAGATGGATGGAACTAAAAAAGACATGCTAAATCGGATGTAAACCAAAAGGAGCAGTAGAAAACTAGAAGTACAGGTAACCAAACACTAAACAGCATGAAAGAATTGAACTGTACAAAAAAGGCAAACTCTTGCTTCTATTATGTAGGTTTACAGATTTAAAGCTGAATTATGATTTATGGTGCTTCATCTTAGACGCTTGACCACTTCTGATTTAAGGTGTCTCATTTCTCCAAGATGCCTGGCTACATCTGACTCGTGGTGTTTCATTTCTATCTAAAGAAGAAAGTTGAACTAATGTACAATCTAAAGTTTCATTTCTACCCCCAAACTATTGATTGAAGGCTATCCAGGTCCCTGAGTTCGGTTTGAGGGAACAGGAGTGAGTTCGGTTTGATTGAGATACCCTGAAGATATCCTTCCCTGTTTGCAACTAATTCACTTGCTATGGATAAGATAATTGGTGACAACAAGCTAAGAGAGAAAAAGCAGATGCAACAAAGGTTAGTAGATAAGCCATTTTGACTGGTTCCAAGAAAAAGAAAAAGAAAACTGTTGATTGCTGTAAGTGCAACAAAAACAGACAAGTTCGTGTTTGTACCAGTGGAGGAAAAATTCTTCAGCAGCTCTCAGTGGGATAGAGAAGTTTACATGTGTGCTTGTATCAGAGGCATCAAGCATCTCACTGCTAGAAAAGAGGCCAATTCAAGGTAAGTATCACCATTTTATATTTTACTGTAACAATAAAACAGGAATGGATAGTAACATAACAGTGATTCTCTTACCCTTTCATGCAGGAATGAGTGGCAGTATAATGGTAAGCCTCCATCCCCTGCCACTACCCCTTTACAAATCTCACATCCTGAGGTCCCTCCCTGGATACCCAGGAGCCCCCATCCTTCCAATCTCTTACCCCTTAAGGAACCAGTGCAAGGACGTTTTATTGAGGGTACTTTTCTCTCTCACTCCCATCCCTCAATACCACACCACTTTCAGACCCTCTTCTTCCTTCCAAGATCAGAGCCCCACACTGTGCATACCACAAACGGAAAGAGTCAACTCCTATTAACCTACAAACTGGCTCTGCCAAGAAACCAAAATCGGGCTCCTCTGAACCAAACACACCCTTGCTGGAGACCTTGATAGCTTTTCCCCTCCCCTTTCCAAAACTTGTGTCCCGAGCCAAAGCCAAACCTGGAAAAATCTACCCATAGATACGGAGCCCAAAACTTGAAAGTACCAGCTAGACAAACCAACAGATACCAGATACCTGTGCCAGAACAACTGAATGGGGTTTCAGCAGCTATCCCTAAATGAGACTACTTGTCTGGAACTGTTGGGGTGTGCGTGAGACCATGACAGTTTCTTACTTGTCTCAAATAACCTGTGAAGTAAATCCAGATGGTTGTTTTCTTCAAGAAACGAAGGCAGGCAGATCTGTTGGGGAAACATTCTTTCAAAGGAGCATAAGTGATTGCAATATTGTTGATCCAAGTGGGAAAGTAGGAGGTCTCTGGCTTTGGTGGTCTAAAGACATTAATCTGATCATCATCCATTCCTCACACCACTGGATTGAAGATGAAGCTGCCGAGGGGATGGACAGAACATGCTGGGCTCTACTATGCATTTATACACCCATATCTCAAACTTTATGTTTCAATCGGGGTTGATGGACATAGAAACTCAAAGATATGATTAGAATAAGAAGGAGAAAAAGTCATAATAAACAGAAATGCTGACCACTCATGTTCCATCAATGACCAACCATAATAAACCAAAAGTTGACAATTGCACCATTGAACCAGAAAAGCATACACTTGAAAGAAGCAGGAATACCTGTTGCACTGAGAACTGATAAATGTCAAGATTGGAATTGCCATTGCTTTCCCATATTCTCTTGCTGCTGTCTTCACTGGCAGAACCTTGCAAAATCCAGACATCATGATCTGAAGCAACCTCATTTTGCACTTTCCTTCATGGAACAGCCCTGATTGGCAGGAGGACTAATTGATTCATCTTTAGGAGATCAAGGCACAGATCGGTCTGAAGCGAGCTGCTTGCAGTTTAATTAAAGTCGAATTCTTCCCCCTGGACTAAGTTTCTGGATAGACATTCAAAAAGGCCACATTTAGCATCAATCACAAGTCTGTGTTCAGATGTTAATGCCTCATTAAGAAGCCACTGTTTGTGAAATTCTTTCCCATAGATGAGAGAAGGCAGAACCCCACCATGAAGAAGAACATTTCCTTTCTTCCACGCAACACAAACTCTCCGTGCAATGGTTTAGTTGCAATTTTTAAACTAGAGTCTCTTGCAACTGATGAAATAAAAAGAAAGATTTCATTGTTAGCTACACAAAATTGCAACATATAAGCCTACACAAAGTGCTCTTTAAAAAAGAGATTTATGAAAATGAATTCCTTCCCACCTTCTCAAGCATTATTTCTCCACCATCCTCCAGTAGACTCCCTTCCCAATGTCATCCAAGTGAATGCGAAGTTAGAGATACTCCTTGGTATTGAAACAAGTAATCGATCATGGTCAAGTTACATATCATGCAAAGTGGTGATGAAATCCGGGAAGAGGATAGGGTCAGATCAATCAGAACAGAGACATTTGAATGAGAAGCTTGAGTTGTGGCGACCATGGTGTGCAAGAACGGGGTAGTAGGAATCTAAAACAATGCAATTATTTCTTCATTTAATGCACATTTGTATTTATGAAGGAAGTGTGCATTATTGCTGGAGTATGTTCATAAAAAGGGTAAATGTTATTTATCTTATAAATTCTGGCAGCAGCAAGATTGGAATTGCCACCGTTTTCCCACATTCTCCCACTACTGTCATTGCTGCCATAACCACACAAAGATCAGTTATGACCCTGTGCTTCTGGATAGAATTTTAAGAAGTCCTCACTAGCATCAATACAAGTCTAAGTTCAGATGATAAAGCCTCATCAATGAGCCATTGACTGTGAAATCCTTTCCCATAGATGAAAGAAGGCAGAACCCCACCATGCAGAGGAGCATTCCATTTGTTCCGCGTGATAAGAAGTCTCCCACAGCAATAGTGTAGATGCGATCTCAACCTGGGGCCTTTTGCAACTGATGAAAGTAAAACACAGTTTTCATGGTCAGCACTATATGTTTGCACATAATTGTGACATGCAAACCCACCCAAAGCACTCTCTAAAGAGGACGTTTATGAAAACGAATTCCATACTAACTTTATGAAAATGAATTCCATCCTAACTTCTCAAGTTTTTTTTCTTCATCACTCTCTAGTAGCCACCAATTCTAAGTGCAATCCAAGTGACATGAGAAGTTAGAGACGCCCCTTGGAATTGAATCAAGTAACCAACCATGGTGAAGTTGCATAACATTTTCACAAAGTGGCAATGAAATCCGGGAAGAGTATACTATCAGGATCGATCAGAACCGAGACATCCGAATGAGAGTTCAAGCGACAGTGGTATGAAAGATTGAGGTACCATGGAACCCAAGACAATGCAATTATTAATCATATATGTAAGTTTTTTTATTGGATTGTAAAATAGTGTATATAGGGTTACATGGGCCTACATGGCACTAAGATTCTTTTGTTTTGATTTACCGTCTATCCACCAAAAACCAAATACAGAGAAAAAAATGAGTTGTAATCACAACAAGCTAACAAACTACCTTGTTTTATTTTACGGTCACCCAAACAAAATATCCCTGGTTTCAAAACCGGAAAATGCACTAGTTTTAAAACCATGATTTTTAAAATTGGAGAGTTACATAGAAACAAACAATACCCTAATCAACCAGCCTCTTCTTACTACTCATCATCTGTGCATGCTTCAGGCGCACGTCCAGCATGAAGCTGGAAATTTTAGGTTAAAGTGGGTAGAAGGTTAGCCTTTACTGTGGTTTTCATTTTGGTATGTATATTATACTGTTGTCTGTTCGAGGAGGTAAACTAGAGGTTGAAAACCAAAACTCTTAATACCGGCAATGAGGTCATTTGTGTAAATGGTTTTGTGTAATAAGGATGACATTTTTGAGCTACTTTGAGAATTTTTGACATTTAGTCTCTGTTGATTCCCTATGGTAGAGATCTCTTGTATCCTGTCACAATAGAAAGCTTCAAATATCAAATGTATACCATTACATGTTTTATTTAAATAACATATTCAAATTGCAACTAGCAAGGGCTGACTCAAAAGTTTCCTTGTTTCTTAAGGCCCCATACTCAGTAAAAAAAATGCTCACACTCTTCTGACCCACACCAACCACATAGCATGATTTTGCAAGCAAAACCAACTCATACTCAGGATTCTGTTTTCCAAAAGGCGAAGAGACAAACAGGGTCTTACATAGAATCACATGAATCAGCCAATTGTTGACACTGAACCTTGAAAACCCTTTCATTATGACAACATTCATTGCAAATCTTGTCCAATATAGAAAGCAATCATACAATTAAGACAAAATTTTACATGTTCCCTCCATAATCACATGGTATAGTATTAGTGTGGGTAATTCAGACAGAGATGAAATCGGAGGGCATAAAAGTGGGGTGCATATCATGCAATAAGAATGTCGACGATGACATGATCAGGTAATCTAACATAGGACTCCATCGCCAAGATGACATTAACAACAATCGCACACCTCAATTAGAAGCAAGTTTTCTGTAAAACAAAGAGACTATTTTTTCAGGAGGTTCTATGTTCAACCGAGTTCCCCCATGGACAACAGGAAAAGAAGAGGCCCTCACATGTGCCATGGATCTCACTACACCAATAAGGAAGGGATCCTAAGTGGGACATTTTCTTTTATTCACTTTTTCATAAGATGCGCAAATGGTCTAGAATAGGATAATCCATCTCAAGTTGCTACGACAGCAGCTACTTACTCCTATACATTGAAATAGATTCTTATTCATTTCGAAGCTTAATAAAAGCAGGGGGAGGGGGGCCAGCCCTTGCTCCCGCTGGTGACCTTCCTCTGGTACCAGCATCCTCCTCCTTCACTGGGGCAAACTCAATCCACCAACTTGGGGGCAAGGATGGCAAGGTCCCCTGCTTCTCACAGGCATTACATCATGCAACTTGCGCGCCAGTCTGCTAGACCACCGGAGAACGTTCCCTAATTTGGACATCATACATAGTGCTGCACTGCAAATTACATACCATCACCATCACCATCACCCAGACAGTGATAAGACTGATTTCTTCTTATCACTGCAATATGCGATTCCAGTTAGAGATGTCAGCATATAAAAGCAGGCATGCATAATGCAAACACCGAAAGAGGATAACTTCATTAAACACACGCGGTGTGTACTTCCCAAAACTGAATTATCAAAAGAATTTTAACTACAAGTGCACATCAGCCTCTCTACAGAATCACCAACAAATCAAGCAGAAAAGAATACATCCCACAGATCAAGCAGAAAAGAATACATCCCACAAATTAAGTCGTGCCATTACAGGGCCTAGAGACGCGCGCAAACTGTCGTCGCCGTATGTTGACGATCCGTGGACTTCCCCAGCAAACCCCAGTCATGCCCATCCGAGCCGCAGAATGGTACGGCCGAGTACGCGGGGATCAATTCCGATTCCTCTACCAAACCCGCCGGCCGTGGCAACTCCTCCTCGTCCACGTGCAGACGTGGATGCTTGAGAACCGTCCGATGGAGAGGTCCTGTGACTCATCAGCGAGATGACGCTGCTTGTCGGCTTCGCCATCCGTGTGCCCCCCGTCGCCGCCCATCAGCTCCTCCATCGTGAACCATATCTGATCATCATCATCCCCGTCGTCCACCAGCTCCTCCAGCGTGACATCCCCGTCGCCCCATGGCCGCTTACGGGCGCAGCAGCCTGCATTGCTAGTACCCTCGTTGGCGTCGCTGGGTCTCCCGGTGTACCCACCCCGCCGGTGGCCATGGGATGATCAGTTGCACCGCCACATTCCTCCATGGCTGCTGCACCAAAGATGTCGTTGGCCGAATGCCCTTCCTCCACTAGCCGCAAGACGGGAGCCCAGCTCGAGGGATCAGTTGCACCGCCACATCCCTCCATGGCTGCTGCACCAAAGATGTCGACCGAATGCCCTTCCTCCACTAGCCGCAAGACGGGAGCCCAGCCCGGTCTGTCAGGCCCCATGGGACCATCCGCCACACAGTCGTCGCTTTCTAGCTGGGCATCAAGAAGTTGTAGCGCGTCCATCTCTACATGGGCAGCCACACCACTACACTCTCCAGTCTCAAGAGTTGCACCGCGATGTTCCATCTTCATCTTCTTCTTCGCACAAGCCGATCCTTCGTTCTTCTTCCTGTTTCTGATCTTGCAGAGGACCAAATCTTGGAACTGCATACAACATAGAGGCAGCAACAAAAAATGGATCAAACATTAGATTTTAGCATATTGCTCACGGTGATGCATATGATGGCAAGAGTTAACCCCTGTTTGCAACAAATTAAAGCATGGTTAGCACAAGAAACGTGAGAACATGCACTTGGGTAGCACAAGACATGATCATGCGGGACAACCCTTTGATGCACACATATCTACGTACGTACGGCTGGGGGACGACTATCATCATCTACTGCAGCTAGCCTGTTAATTACATCCAGTGATAGACTAAGAGATGGCGTGCATGCATGCACTCATGCAACTAAGGGAGGTGATAGATCAGATCAGGGGTTTTATGACAAGAAAACATTAATCGATTAATTACCTTCGTATTCAAGCTGTCGTCTCCAGCGGCGAGCCTGAACTCATTCATGACCCATCCGGTGTTCACCTTCTTGTCACGACGGAATGACAGGAGGGTCTTGTAGCCCACCACCCTGCCGCCGCCATCAACGACCTCCCACGTCCTGTTCCCGAACCAGGTGCCAGTAGAACCAACTACGCGCTTTGTGCGCGTGCCATTCTCGGAGCACCGCAAGCGACGAGTAAAGCAGAAGAAAGACCCGTCGTGACCCTCCAACCCCGGCGGCAGGTCCCATGGCGGGGTGCCGTATACATCCCGCACCGGAATGGCGACGGGCGGCGGTAGGCCGACGGCGTACCTGCTCAGATAATCTTGCAGAAGCTCCACTTCGGTGGGGTCAAAACGATACCCGGCCTTCCCCGTGGCTGCCCTCCCATCCATAGCCATAGGTGTTGGGTTCTTGCTTGCAAGCATCGGTGAAACTTCGTTAATGGTATCCCTCTGCATGCATGCAGACCAGCCCCCCGTGTTAATCGAAATTAAAGAAAGGAGAAGAAAGAGAGAGCGAGAGGAGAAGGAGGTTTAATTACCTACCATCATCTTCCCGGCCGCTGTTAATCGAAGAACAGGCAGAAGAAGGTGTTGATCGACGAAGCTAACTACTCCCCGGTGTTCTGCGCCCGTCCAGGTGCTTCTCTCCTACTTACCCCACCGTGGTGATCGATGGTGTTCTGCGCCAGGTTAGTGCAGATAGATATAGCGTGTTTTAAAAAATAACACGTTTACTCACAAACACAGTTCTACTGGGAGTGCTAGTCCCATCTCTCCTTGAATTTGAGTTTTAAAACAAATAACGCGTTTACAAAATTAATAGATATTATTATCATCGACTAATTAATTAAATTTACTCTTAAACAAATAATTTTACTTATCAAATGTTCCTCTTAATTAATTTTAGAGTTATTCCAAAACAATTTAGTTTATACAAGATTCAGCTAGCACCCTTGTTATCAAAATGCAAAAAATCCACACATACTGTTCATGCAGTTTAATTAATTATTAGATATATTTAAGTTGTTATTTTTTTATTTTCCTTGTGTCTTATATTTTTAAACAAAATTTAATATGCAATTTTAAAATATTTTAATATATACATGAAAAGTATATATGAAAAAAATGAATGCATTTTTAGCTAATTAGGAAATTAAACGACTTTAATTGTGTTGTTTACCTTTTTATAAGTTAATTAGGCGATTCTACATTTTCTATCTATCCTGACGTATTTATTTGATCTATTTCGATTTAGATGCTTGTATAAAATTAATTTGATGAATTTTATGCACATATATATCCAAGGAAAATAAATCTATAAACGGGACTTTTGCTCCCAAGTTATCAATTTTGTTCTTTTATCATACTATTTTTCTCCAGGAGTTACTTCCTAGGATTTAATTTGGTTACATGTATCTCCTTTACGTATATTATGCATAATTTTACTATAAATATGTAAAATATTCTAAGAATCTTTATTTTATTTTTTTTATTTAAATTATTTTTATTTTTGATAAATAAATTATAAATTTTCATATTCTTCATCTTTTTAGTGTCTAATTCTTTAATTTGACCGTTTAGATTGTCCGGTGTATTTTCGACACATCTCTATTAATAGAAGAACTTATATATAAATATGCATACTTGGTTGGACATGCAGCACTCAGACTGTAAAAAAATACTTGGTTGAACTTATATAAATTTGCATACTTGGTTGAACTTATACAAAATATGCATTTTCTAAGCGACATCGAAGTCAATAAGACCGTACGAACATGATTTTATTTTGCTTATTTTACTTATTTTTATAGTTTTTTTTAAAATAAAGATCTTTTATGTTAGATCCCATGAACTCCCACTATTGAGAAGTTTAGTAATTAAGAGCTGTTTATTTTGTCTCTCTACTTGTTGAGTTTTGGTAGCCCGTTGAGTAAATTTTTACAAAAGAAGCCACCTATTCTGTACATTTTGAAGTAGACAAGGTACGGAGAGGTCACCATGACAATTATAATAAGTCCATGTCCAAGGAAGGAAGACTCATGAGCCACTGTTGGCAATTGTGTAGATCAGGCAACTCTGTTATGTCCCTAGCTTGGTTTTGGAGAGGAATCATTTGGAATCAAATCCAATATTCTATTTGGATATCATAGTGCTGCGCTGCAAACTAATCACAGGGATCAAGCAGATTTCTATGTTGCAATTATGTGATGCCAAGAGGTCAATACCAGAAGACAATGCAAACAGTGGAAGAGGATAAGCCCATTAAAACATGGTGTGTAATTCCCAAACTTGAATTTGTGGTGGGGAAGGATATGAAAACCTGTATACACGTATTTGGTATAAGCATTCTTGTAGAGATTTGAATTCATGTGACAAATTTATAACTGTAAATGCCGTAACAGTCAGCCCTTCTTGAGGAATGACAAGTGATCTTATTAGGAAGAACTGGAATGCAGCAGAAGGCAAGAATGCATCTACATGGCCTTTTGCAATCCAGAAAACAACAGGAGGAGGAACCCCAGATGATAAATCAGAGGACTGTATTATTTCTTGTTTAGGCCACTTTGCCCTCGCATCTTCCGCAGCTTGGAAATTGTGGACACCAAAAATTGCGCACCCGTGACATCCTACTCGGTCCAGTATCAACAACGGCCTGAGTAAGTGAGCCCCGGGAGAGACTGTCGTGAAGCCGCCTCTAGGAGTTACGACAATGAAGAGAAACCAAGCACAAAGGGCCCCACAGTCCATGGGCCCCAAAGAAAATCAAAAGGGCCATGACTCGTGCTCGCAACGGGCTCAGAACGGGCCCCAGATACACGCCCCGTGGGGAGCCCTTCAGCGGCATGCCCGGCCCCCAAGGGGCCTCAACGGCACGCCCTGGTGGAGCTCCAGCGGCACACTCCATTGGGCTGTTTGACGGCACATCCCTTTGGGGCCCAGCGGCACACCCCATTGGGCTGCTCAGCGGCACACCCCTTTGGGGCCCAGCGGCACGGCCCAAGGCCTCAACGGCACGCCCTGGTGGAGCTTCAGCGGCACACCCCGCCTTGGACTGCTCAGCGGCACACCCTCTGGGGTGCTCAGCGGCACACCCCCGGGCTGCTCAGCGGCACACCCCCCTGGGGTGTTCAACGGCACACCCTGGGGTGGCTTCAGCGGCACACACCCCAGGGGCCCTCAGCGGTACGCCCGTTTTGGGGGTTCGACGGCACACCCTTTTGTGCCCTTCAACGGCACACCATGAAGTGCCTTCATCGGCACACTCTTTCACACTGTGAAGTGCCCTACGGCACACTATTTATGCCCTCTAGCGGCATACTTCTGTGGGCCTTCCACGGCACGCTTTGGCAGCGTTCAACGGCACGCCTGTTGCCCTCTACCACGGCACACTTGCAGTGCCTTCAGCGACACAACTTTTGAGCCCTTCAAGGGCACAACGTGAGGCACTTTCAACGGCAAACGATCATGGTGCCCATGCCCTACGCATCCTTGGCGCGCAGTGAAGCCGTCTGAGGTGTCAGCCGATCATTGGGCCACGCAGGCTCCTCCACTGACACCCAGGACGGAGCAGGTCGAGTGTCATCATCACACATGCCGTTTCCCGCCGTTTCGATAGCACTCGAAGGCTCCCGCCGGGGGGAGTATAAAAAGACTCGCTGCTTTCAAAGAAAGAGAGGACAGACAGACGGACAAGGAGAAGAGAAACAGAGAGACCCACAGAGAAAGGGCAGAGGAAGAAGAGAAGAGGAAGAGAAGAAGGAGAGGCGTCCCGCGTGAGCTTCCCCCGACGACCACCGGGAAGAAACAAGAGTAAGAGGGAGAGAGCTCGATGTAATAGGGGAGAGGGTTGGGGACGGTGGTCCATGTTCCAAGCCCCAATGCTTCCTCCCCCCTTGTACTCCGTTCCTCCTCCTCCTGTTCTGTCTTTCTTTCGGTTTCCCCTTGCCCACAACCTTGTCGTGGGCATCTTCTTTTGTAATGTGCATGTAGGGCCTCGGCCCTTTGCCTCCCATGAATAAAAATCACCCTCTCCGGGTTTCTCTATGAGTTTTGTTGGTTTGTGCTAGTTTTCACAGTCTTTGATGGATTGTTTGTTTTTTTTTTCTTCTTTCCTCCATCTCCCCATTTCTCTGGTGTTCTTGGGGTCTCCCTGTGAGTATGATCACTTGCCCATGACCCTTGGCCTCATGGGCTTTCCACCCTCTTCCAGGGCCATCTTTGGGTGCCCACCCGCTTGAGGAGGGAGGGAGACCCTTGCTCTCTCTCTCCGATCAACCGGTTACCAATAGGCCACCCCCTGCCTTGAAGCCCCCCTCCTCTTCCTTTCTCTGAACAACCTGTGAGCCCTCCCGGCCCATACACTTAGCAGCTTCTAATCCCCCAGCGACGCACCTTCCCGGCTCTTGGCCGGTACACCATTTTGGCCCTCAGCGGCACACCATTTTGACCCTCAGCGGTACACTCCTTTCAGCCTTCAGCGGCGCACCCTCGTTGCCCCCAGCGGTACACCCTTTTGGCAGCACCCAGCGGCACACTCTTTCCCTCAGCGGTACACCCTATTCCCTTCGCCGACACACTACACATATGCATATATACAACATAACAATGGCATTAACAATAGCAAATAAATTAACGAAAATTACGCCAATTAAAGAACTCCCAAATATGCAACATTAATAATGATAAAAGAGGTGGGAGGGGTAATAAAGATAATAAAAGTAATAATAATAATAATAATAATAATAATGAATAAAAGAAGAGAAATCATCCGGAATAGAGGCATAAAAAAAAGTAATAAACCGCAGGACGAAAATCAGAACATATAATTAAGAAAACCCTGGATAAAAGATGCTAGGGTCTACACCGCAGCCCCATCTCCCCCCCGGGACCCGATGCAGAAAGAACAATAACGCCGCCCTTTCAGGTCGAACTCGAGTCTTGGGAGTTATCCCGATATGGCCAGGTTCTAACCTAATCTCGGGCCGACATCCTAATCAGACCGGATTTGTTTCCCGTTCCGAATGCCTTCCGAATTATCATTGAAATTGCCGTACGCTCGGCAGACATTTGAACGGATTTGTCCCGGTTTTCCCGTCGCGTTTCTATCACGGACCAGTGTCCGAATATGAAAAGGTCCACAGGTGACCAACATGGCCGACGATTTGTGGTCTGAACACGACTCCCAGTGCGACCTATCCCTATCCCTCTCTAGCAATTAGTATTATTCTTTTCGGCCGCGGGGCCCCTAATTTTGACAATTAATCAAGGGTATTCCCTCGTATGAGGGATGTAAATGACGTCGTGACCTTTATGGCGCGACGGGATTCGGTCCCGACACGAACCACACAATCGTCTGACGAAGTCAGATCGAGCGCACCATGGGCTCTTCGGAGCCCGAATAAATTGTCACTTCGGTGGCTGGCACGCCCACGCACTTAACAAACTGAATAAACCGCATACAATGAGCGAACAACCGCCGAACGAAAAAGTGCGTCCACAACTCTGGCACGCCCGGTGGGACCAATCCACCCTTCATCTCTTTGCCGAAATTAGGGGCCCCGCGGCCCCCTTCTTGTAATACTAATTGTGCTACTTTCTTAAATGCAGGAAGAGAGAAAGACATCATGGAACCGACAATGGCTGTCGTCTGCAGCCCTCAAGTCGTGGAGAACCATGTCCGAGGCGGCTACCTGGCGGTGCCCCTCAACTTCGGGAGCTTCCCTCCCACTGTTGGCTTCCCCAACTTCTTGGGGGTGGCCTTCGCCGAGATCCTCGACGTGGAGGCGCCCGAGGAGTTCCAGATCAACGCTCCCGCTCGGGGGCCATTGGAGCTGCTGTCGGCCGAGCTGTGGCCGAAGACAACAATAGCGTCCCCACAACGACGCTCAGCTGCAACGTGCACCACGTGCACCAGACTACCGGCCCATCCCACCAAGGGTCGACATCCCATCGAAGGAGGCTCCGGAGGAACAGCACCGGCACCGGCTCAGGGCGCCGCGCCTCCAACTCCGGGAAGTCAATGACTGTTGGAGCCCTCCGAGTCCGCCTAGACGGACAGAGGTCCCAGTCGACGCCGGACCGCGTCGTCCCGACCGTCCAGTCCGCAACTCTTTCCAAGGACTGGAGAGGCTGAAGGAAAGGGCAACGCCCGCAACCCCAGCCGTGGCACCGAAGAAGGCGCCGGCTCACAGGCCGGCCAAACTAAAACAAGTCTGGGTACCCAAGGAGGCCCAGCCTCCTGCACCCGCCCAGGCAGGGCCCAGCACTTTCCGCCCGAGGAGGGCCCGACGCGACGACAGGGTCGAGGTGGTGACCCCAACTCTCCGACCGGCACCCGTCATCCCGGTGCCGTCCGAGAATGTCCACCGCCGTCGCCGAGGGCGCCGACACAATGCCGCCCGCCCGGCTCTCACGGCCTACTCCCCTCCTGCTGCTGTCATCGACACGCAGCCACTGCCGCTCTCCCTGACCAGGAGTGGGAAGGGATCGAGCAGGCCATGAGGAATTACCTCCGAGGCCCGGGCAGCACCCCCGCCGGCCGCCAGAGACTGCTGGGGGCAGTGGCTTCCGCCTTCCAGGAAGAAGGGGGGCGACCCGCACCTAGCGTGGAGTCGAGGACCCGCCCGGAGGAGTTGCGCCAGTCCCCTGTACGGGAGGAAGCGCCGCCCCGACGGTCGGTCTTCGACAGGCTGGTATTCCCAGGAAGATCGGCCAGGAGGGCGACAAAAAGAAACAAGAACAAGAGATGGCAAACATTCACCTGCAACATGGCAGGGGTTCATGGTCGGTATGGGGCCTTGCCCACCGATCCGGAAGAATTGGCCAGGATAGCCGTCAGACCGGGACCCCTTACTAGAAGAGGGAGAGCGGCAGGCGGCGCGACACCCACAGGCGCCGAAGGGACCTTAGCTGAAGAGCCCCTTGCGGCCCTCACGGCCAATGTGGTCACCACCGGCGACACGAGTGGCGGACCCTCGACATCATCCGAGGACCCCGGCCGAAGAGACAGGGGGCATGCCCAGTCTTCCCACAGCTGACCCTGCAATGTTGCTTATGATACAACGATTCCAGTAGGAAATCGAGTCACTTAAAAAGCAGCTGAATGAGCGAAACACACCACCCCCGGTGTCCTGGCAAACGGAGGGCATACCCGAAGCACCCAGGGACAGGGGGCAGTCCTCAGAAGCAGCTCTTCCAACAACCCTCAACCCTCTCGGGGCGCGCCCCCACAGCAAGCATATTGCACAGCGGTGGCCCCGCCACAGGCTCCGCCTTCACAAGGGTCCCCCATGGCCCCCCGAGCGACCGTAGTAGCCACCCCGAGCTCGCAGCCTGCTCATTTCTACCCGAATCCGGTCGACCCGGCGGCGGTCAGCCGGCTGATGCTCGAACAGATGATAGACATGAAGCTGGCCGAGAGGGGCGAAGGGGATCAGACGCCGTTTGACGTCTACCGGGTACCCTACCCGGCCCATTATGCCGCAAGGAAGCTGCCGGTCGGCGTCACCAAGCCACCGAAGTTGAAAAATTCAATGGGCAAGGGTCCCCCAGGGAACATATTGCTTACTATGTGAACATCATGGGAGATCTAGCTGCTGATGAGGCCTACCTCCTAAAATTCTTTGGCTCAACACTTACCGGGCTTGCCTTCGAGTGGTATTCCAGCCTGTCACCCGGGTCGGTGGCCGATTGGCCCGACATGCAAAAGAAATTCAAAGAAAGGTTCTATGTTGCAGAACGGGAAGTCACCGTGGCAGAACTTTATGCCACAAGACAGAAGAACGATGAGTCGGCCCTCGACTACATCAAGAGATGGAGGAACCTCAGCATGAGGTGCAGGCGTCCCCCGCACCAGGAGGATGCGGTGCAGATTTGCAAACAAAATTTGAAGAAGGAAATCCTAGAAAGGATGATCGGCACTGAGGTCAAAACATTTGACCGCCTGAACAACGTGGTAGCAGAGATCGAGGCATTTTTGGCCCGGTATTCCTCCACTCCAGCCATGTCAAGCCAGAGAGCCAGGCAAGCCGAAAAGAAGCCAGCTCCCCTGAGGTGCACACATTAGACTTCCAGGCTTTCGAAAAACAGAAGGAGAAAGCCAAGGGGGTCGCTAACCTTCCTCCGCCCAGAACCACAGAACGGCGGGAGGGCCCCTCACTAAGGGAGAAGATGAGAAACAAGCTATATTCCTTTTCCCGAGACAAATCCAAGCTCCTGTTTGAATGGGCAACTAGCTACAACAAAATGACATTGCCAGAGCCGAAAAGGCCCGGCGACCTGAAGAAGAAAGATGACCCGCGCTTCTGCTTATACCACCGGATGCTCGGGCATACCATTGAAGACTGCTACGTCTTCAAGGATGTTATTGAGTCCCTAATCAAGAATGGGGAGCTGGACATGGGGGAGCATAAAGTAGACCCCCGCAGCCGCATGAGCTACCCAGCATAACCTCCACCGCCAATATGGTCTCACTATACCAGGAGCTACCTGAAGAGTGGGCGGAGGCCTGTGCCCGCGCCACTTATGAAACTTTTATTATGGCCCCAGCTCAAGACCAAGGAGGTTGGCAGACCGCATCCAGGAAGAACAGGAAGGCGCGTGCCCCTCGGCCCACCCCAGGAGCTCACCCGAGGAAGGCGACGCCCCAGCCTGCACCGCCCCCGGCAAGCCCAGTTTGCCCTGACACGGCCCCCCGGCTAGTCATGAGGCGGCCCACCCACAATAAAAAGAGCTCCGTCCCGATGCGGATGTATAAAAAGGCCAGCCCGGCGGTTGAAAGACTCCAGGCTATTATTGATGGGCTTGAAGATTATGAACAACCCGAAATCCAGCCTGTGGAGCTGAAGGAGTATGTCCCCTGGAAGGAGTTCGAGTCACTCGAACTGGCTCCGGAAATAGAAGCTGAAGCAGCCAAAGAACCTCCCCTGTGGGGTGAACTTCCCCAAGAGCAGCCATTGGCTACAGCAGGCAAGAAGAAGAAGAAGAGAAGACCCGGGGCAAGAAGAAGAAGGAGGTCATCTTCGCCTGCAACACCCTCTCGGCGCTGTTTCGACAC